>JAYMTF010002572.1:0-17747 GCA_036897485.1 Pelargonium nanum | reverse complement strand
AAAAAAAAAAAAAAAAAAAAAAAAAAAAATTAAATTAAATTAAATAAAAAAAATCAAAATGCATCACCAATTCTTTCAAAATTACAGCAATAAACTAGCTTCTAGGACAAAAACCTAAGCTATTTCCGAAACAATGTTGTGGTCGGCTGGTTGAATCACAAAAATGTCAGTCATAAAATGCTATGCAACTCACCGAGCCGGGTTGAAAGGGGACATTGTAACCTTCTGGAGCAGATTTCATGCGGATTCGCATGTAGGGATCGCAGGATAGGTAAAGATTTTTTACCAAAATTTGGGGGTTTGAGGGTTGGTGTGGGAGATTAAGGTTGATAGTAACAGTAGCAGAAGAGGTCAAAAGCATGTCGGATTCTTTAGGAACACCAGACACGTGGTGCTTCAGTATCACCTGCTTGTTGCTGCGAATCACCTCCTCTGCTGCCGCCATAGCCATAATTCAAGAAGAAGAAGAAGAAGAAGAAGGTCTGGGATGTGAAAGAGATCAACAACACTCGTGTAGAACTTTATCAATGGATTTTATGCGTTATAATTGATTTAAGAAATGCAATGAATTTAACGGTAATTACACGTGTTTAAGCTCAAAAACAACTGACACCTCTCTGTTTCAAAACTCACAACCAACTACCCAATTTTATGTTAACAGAGCAATTGAAAAGACATTATTGCCCTTGATATAACGGAACAAGCAAGAGGCTGTTCTTTAATCCTTTGTCTTCTTCTTTGGAGTTTTGAAGATTGAAGAAAATTTTCACTCCCAATTCATGAAGGGGATTCTATGTGGGGTTCTTAAGTTCTGGCTTCCTGTTCAAAGAGATCAACCACACTCACTTAGTGCTTCTTTACTGTACAACATTATCAATTCATTCATCATTATACTTGATTATTGTTGAACACCTCGCTTTAAAATGCATTACTTTCCTATGTTTGTTTATGTCCATTGTTAAATGTACATATGGGTATAGTATAGGGATAGTTTAGTCTTTTTATGTTCTCTTGCAACTCTATTTATAGAGTGTTTGTATATTGTAAACACATTGTCTTGAATACGAGAACCTTATCCACAATCTTATCCTAAAATTATCATCCGTTTTAGTAATTTGTATGATTTATATTAGTCGTGCATTTACAAATAACTTTTTGTAGAGAATCTTCTTACAGTTTTCACATTCTTCTTACATCTCCTTACAGTTTTGCAGTAGTGTTAATAAACAAACTCTTAGTGTTTATTAGGTAACACAACATCACGTAACAAGGCCCAGACCCTTGAGCGAACCCTTGCGTGGGGTGATGTGAGTGTTCTCTTAGCGGATGCGGGATTGGGAGTTTGTTCGGTCGTCCTTTTTGTGCGGATCTATATGCATAGGTGTGTTGTTTCGCGAGGAGTTGCTTGCGGACTAGGAAAGCTCGCATACAAAGTTCTCAACAATACTTCTGTTTGCTTCAACTCTGGCAAACCAAGACTTAATGATGTAAGAACAGCAATACAAGTCGGAAACGATGTCGTAATCGCGTGAAATTTGATAGGCCGAAGAAAAACGACGTTCTGATCAATAAATATTTCATTATTCTGTATTTAAAAATTAATTTTCTTTTAATTTTATATTATTTGTAATATTGTTTTCTACCAAACTGTAAATTATACTGTTACCAAAAAGCCTATAAATTAGTTCCACTTTCTTGCATTTCAACATTTCAGAATTAATAAAGTACTATTCAGTATTTGCTTCTTTTATTCCCTGCGTCACTTAAGGCATCAAATACAATAAGCATGATTCATGGCACAAACAATCTGCTAGATTTATTTCAAAACCTACAGTTTCTCATGAAAGCCCTTAAAACATACAAAAATAAATAAAAAAGTTTACATAAAACCATCTATTCATCAGCAACCTTAACAACTTGTTTCCCAACATTTTGGCCAGTGAAGAGTCCACATAGAGCTCTTGGGGCATTTTCAAGTCCCTCAGCAATATCTTCCACATACACTATCTTCCCTTCTTTGATCAGAGGCACTATCATCTCCACAAACTTGGGATACTTGTCATAGTAATTGAACACCAGAAATCCTTCCATTCTTATACTTTTTGTAATCAAACATATTAAGTTGTGTACTCCTTCACGCCGCAATCCGCCCGCGGAACCTCATGTTGGGCAGCACAGAATCAAGCATCTTACCCCCACATTTTCAAAGTAAATGTCAATTCCTTCAGGAAAGTACCTGCAACAAATAGTAAGCTTTTTGATGAATAATGGATAAGTCTTTAGAGTTTAGTAAGCTTTTCAATTCGGGTTAGTTAAAGCATGAAAGCATTGCGAACCGTTTTAAAGCAGCATCCAAATTTGGCTCGTCTTTGTAGTTGAAAGCGTCGTCGAATCCAAACTTGTTCTTCAACAAATCAACCTAATTAAGTTCAAAGAGATAGCTGGTTAGCGATGTTGTGTGAATGAAAAGTAAATGATCATCTCAACTGAAAGCTTGAACTTTTATTATTAGGTTATGTGGCACTTACTTTTTCTTTGCTTCCAGCGCTCCCGACGACGTAGCAGCCCATCAACTTTGCAAACTGCCCGACAAGCTGGCCGACCGCCCCAGACGCGGCTGAAATGAAGACAGTCTCTCCTTCCTTGGGAGAGCAAATGACATAAAACCCAACAAATGCAGTCAAACCAGGCATACCTATAGTAACCATATGGACACCACAAATTTAGTACTTTCCTTTTGTGTATCAACAATAGATACTCTTAATAGCGAAACTAGGGGTGGGCTCTTGCCTACTACGGCCCACCCTATCTTGATAAATAACAGATAATTAACAGTGGAACTGATGTTGATGCACCTGATTCAATGGAGTTGAACCCACGACCTCCCACGGAGAGATGTGTGTCTTGTCAATTGAGTAAGCTTTGATGGAGCTAAGTAGAAGTAAATAATTGCCAAGAATTCCAGTATAGTTGGAGAGAGGGACATCAGTGTGATGAATCTTGAACAGAGCCTCTGGCGCGGTTATGATAGTATACTCTTCCCAGCCGGTTATTCCCCAAACCAAGTCGCCTTTCTCGAAGTTCGGATGAGTAGAATCCACAACCTTAGCCACTCCAAATCCAGTAATGGTCTACATTTTCAAGATCAACACATTAGGGTTCTGCAAAACCTGGTAATCATGATTTTATGTTAATACTCACCGAACCGGGGGTGAAGGGCTGAGAGTAACTTCCTGGAACAACTTTCATGCGACGAAGCATGTAGGGATCGCAGGAAATTAAGGTAGAGGTTTTTGAGCAAAACAGAGGTATTGGAGTTGGAGGTTTGTTGTGGGAGATTAAGGTTGATAGTAGCAGAAGACGAAACAAGCATGTCGGATTCATGATTAGGAAGATCAGACACGTAGTGCTTCAGTATCACCTGCTTGTTGCTGCTCTCTGCTACCGCCATTGAATATCAAATAACCAAGCTCTCTCTCTCTAGCTGAATTGGATTTGAGGAAGAAGAAAGAAGATACTTATTTGTAGGATGAGAAATGGTTAATAAATTTATCTGAACAACGTGGGAACAATGTTAATATATCTTATTTCAAAATTAATGGTTACTTGGGGATGGGTACTGCCATTTATATTAAATATTCTTGATGTTACCGTTACGAATTTTTTGAAGTTGAAAAAAAAAACTTTTTGTCTCCTATCTCTAGTTGGTACTGACTGTGTAGTTTATGCCACCACCATTATCAAGTACAGTTACATCCAACATTTGCGTCATTTGGTAGCATTTCTACTTGTTTTTATAAGAGCGTCTGTATCAAAAGGACTCAAATTGAGTCCATATTTGTTATATTTCAGTATATCAGTTTGCCACATAAGCAAAGTTCTTCACCAAAATGATTTTCTAATGGGCTCAAATTACGTATCATATTACAAAAAATTATGTCTATTTGTCACATGAAATTATACTATTGGCTAATAGAAAACATTCCGGCCGGCCAAAACTTAAGCATCAGCTACAATAAGCATGATTCATGGCACAAACAGTCTGTTATATTTATTTCAGAATCAATAGTTTCTCATGAAAATCCTTAGGAAACATAATGGGTATTTTCACAACACCATAAACATTTATAAAAAGATTACATTAAGCCATCTATTCATCAGCAACCTTGACAACCTGTTTCCCAACATTTTGGCCAGTGAAGAGTCCACAGAGAGCTCTTGGGGCATTTTCAAGCCCCTCAGCAATGTCTTCCACATACACTATCTTCCCTTCTCTGATCAGAGGCAGTACCATCTCCAGAAACTTGGGATACTTATCATAGTAATTGAACACCAGAAAACCTTCCATTCTTATACTTTTTATAATCAGAGACATCAAGTTGTGTACTCCTTCGGGCTGCGCCAGGCTGTACTGTGAAATCATCCCACACACCGCGATCCGGCCATGGCTCCTCATGTTGGGCAGCACAGCATCTAGCATCTTGCCCCCCACATTTTCAAAGTAAATGTCAATTCCTTCAGGAAAGTACCTGCAACAAAATAGTAGTGATGGTTGGTTACTCTAGGCCAATAGGTGTGTAAACATGACGGTAATAGTTTTTGAAGGAACTACGGGTTATCAAACCCGGGACAGGAAATTTGCTAGGATGTCTACGAGTTAGTTTCGAACATAAATAAAGCTTTTGTAAGCTTTTCACTTCTGATTCAAACATTAAACCCGGGACAAGAAATGCTACGATGTCTATGAGTTAGTTTTGAACATAACTTATGATACAAACATTAAAGTGGCACAAACTTTTTTAAAGCAGCATCCAAATTAGTCTCTTCTTTGTAGTTGAAAGCCTCGTCAAACCCAAACTTGTTCTTCAGCAAATCAACCTGAACTCAGAGATATGAAACAGAGAAACATGACGCTGGTTAGTGATGATGAACAATCATCTAATGGAATCTGATTAATATGTAGCACTGGACAATTATGTGACTGATGGTCTAATTTCTATATTCTGAAGGAACCGTATAACATCAAGAGGTGCATACAAACACTACGGCTACAATGACACTGACCTTTTCATTACTTCCTGCACTCCCGACAACATAGCAGCCCGACAACTTTGCTAACTGCCCAACAAGCTGACCGACAGCCCCTGATGCTGCTGAAATGTAGACAGTCTCTCCCTTCTTGGGAGAGCAAATCTCATATAACCCGACATATGCAGTCATACCGGGCATACCTATAGGGAGCACAAATCCAAATCAGTAAGATCAAAAAGGAGCTCCAAATGAGCAACACTCAAATAAAAAGTCATGTTAAGCTATAGACTATCTATTTTACTCGAATGATTAGATTTATGGGGGCTGATTTTCAAAATAACCTTCACGAACAACTAGAAAGAAAG
The DNA here is from genome assembly GCA_036897485.1 of Pelargonium nanum. NCBI lineage: Eukaryota > Viridiplantae > Streptophyta > Magnoliopsida > Geraniales > Geraniaceae > Pelargonium > Pelargonium nanum. Next base: position 12,351 of record JAYMTF010002572.1, on the reverse strand, counting down.
TCACAGAATGGATTTTGGCAATCTTATAAGCAAACTAATACCCTGAACATTTCATATTCATATCATATATGATACATGAAGATGGAGTAAATTAGTGGATAGTAATTACCAAGAAGTCCAGTATAGTAGGAGAGCGGGACATCAGTGTGTTGAATCTTGAACAAAGTCTCTGGTGCGGTTATGATACTATACTCTTCCCATCCGGTTACTCCCCAAACCAAGTCGTCTTTCTTGAAGTTAGGATGAGCAGAATCCACAACTTTAGCCACACCATATCCAGTAATGGGCTAAATTTTCAAGACCAACACATCACAGTTCAATAACTCACCGATATATAAACCATAAAAGCAAAACAACCAAAACATTTCCAAAACAATGTCCCCTCTAATGTTAATAACCCTAGTCCTATCATATACTCCTAGAACTAATGGTGGAGCCAAGGGGAGGCCATAGTAGGTATTGGCCCATGCTGACCTCTCAAAACCCTATTATATACTAATAAAATTCAATAATTTCAACAAAAAAATGTATCAGGCAAAATTCAAGCATGTACTCACCACAAAAATGGTAATAGAAACAAAATGGATATGAAAGAGATGAAAAACATTAGTGATGAAAGTCGACTCACCGAACCGAGTTCAAAGGGAGGAGTGTAACTTCCTGGAAAAACAGCTTTCATGCGGCCTCGCATGTAGGGATCGCAGGAAAGGTATAGGTTTTTGACCAAAAGGGACTTATTAGAGTCTGAGGATTGTTCTGAGAGACTAAGGTTGATAGTTGCAGAAGAAGCAACAACCATGTCGGATTCTTTGGGAAGCCCAGTAACGTATTGCTTCAGCATCACCTGCTTGTTGCTCATCACTCCCTCTGCTATCGCCATTGATTATCAAAATAATTAAACAAGCTCTCTCTCTCTCTATGAGACTGAGACTGGCTATGGCTATGGCTATGGCTATTGAATTTGAGGATGAAGATGGTTAAACTTATAGAAGGGAAGGGACAGTAATGAGTAAATTAATAATTAGGTTCATGAACAAAACAACGTGACATTGTAAAGGCCAAATGAGAATAATGTGAGTCCAACAAATTGGAAACGCTTGATACTGAAACGTATATTTTGATTTTTGAGGCAGAGGACGGTTGCCAACTGCCAAATTTCACACCACAAACTCCTCTTATCCTCCACTTGCACTGTATCCAAATTTAAGTTAATAGCACTTTTATTTTTTAAAATAAAATTTCAAATTCTTTGAATTCTGGGTTGCCTGCAATTAATTATGTTTCCATAATTGATTTATTTTCTGATTATTTTCTGAAATGAGAATTGAGAAAGACAATTGATTTGAACATTTAAATGGCCGGCACTGTGAATCGTATATTTTACTTGATATTTATACCTTATATACATCAATTTTAACTTTTTATGACATATAAGTTCACATCAGCAACTAAACAAATAAATTTTGATATAAAATATTGTGTCAATATCAACATGACACATTAGTTATTTTATTGATAACTTAATCGAATTACGGTGTATCTCTTAATTAGAAGCGTAAAAAGATGAAATTAGGAATGATCACCTGTCCGGGCCGGAACGGTGGCACATAACCACCTTCAAACTTCTTCATTCGGACTCCAATGGAGGGATCGCAAGACAAGTACAAGTTCTTTATTACAACAACAACTTGTTGTCGTGGTCGTGGTGAAAGATTTACAGTAGAATCATTTGTGAGCAACAAATCTGATTCTTTTGGGGCACTACTCAACTTAATATTGTCTCTCAGTAGTACCTTGGCGTTCCTCACCACCACCTCCATCAATTCTTGCTCAATACTTACAATACAGATTAATATATGTGCTTAGGAATAAAGAAAAATGACAATGAACTGCTTATAGCATTGACAAGTATATAAGTTACAAGGGTATAAAGTTTACATTACATAGATGTTTTTGCGATGTTATCGATCAAACAAGTTAGAAATCGATAAAATCTATGATAGTAGTTAGTGTCTCCAACCAAACACTGGTTGTACAAAACATTTGCATGCAGCCAATTTAATGTGTATATTATATTATTATATGTTCGATTATAAAAAGGACACTCTATAGTCAATTCTATTTCCTATTCATTTCTATTTGTCATTAATATTATTAAGGCAGGTTAATTAGGCAGCCTATTAAGTCGGCGGCTTAAAAATTAATTTCTAGTTGCCATCGGTATTAGTAAGGCAGGTTAGGCAGGCTATTAAGCCGGCTTAATTAACACTTTACTGCCCTATTTTATTCGCTAAGATAAAATCTGATTATACTATTTCATCACATGTAGAGCTAAGATGTCATCATAATTACCCACGTTATGTTCCACATCATAAAAATGTCACATAATTATTTTGCACGAAAATAGTAAATAATTAATTTTACTTAATTGTTTACCGTTGAAAGTTCATGCATCTAATTGTACGTACATGGTTTGTTAAAAGTCACTTATTTTGATAAAAGTTAATGATAAAATGTGTTTGACTATTTCCTCAAAAAGAAAAAAAATGTGCTACAAAGAATAAAGTCTCAGCTTGGGTTAAACTAAAATGAAAAATATTTGCCTTAAATTCACTTATACCTCCCAAGTAAATTTGTGGGAGAAGAGCGACCCGTTGGATCTAAATATTTTAATGAAGTGTCACAATCTCATTAGTGGTTTAATTTAACCCAAATAATTTTTGTCAGATCTACTTATTTTGAAACTACAATTTTCCAAGTATTTTGATAATGAAATTTGTAAGATGATCTCTTCCCGATTACAATGTAAATAAAAGGTCATAGGTTGCTCAAGTCAAATTATAAGCAAGAAATTCACTAACATAACTTCAAATCAAGTAGCAAATTAAGTCGTTGCAACCCATAGTGCTCACCAGTTTAAACTACCCAAACATCCCAAACAATGTTAAAACAAACTAACAATAAAAACCAAAGTTCAAATCAAAACAAATTTAAATCATTACAACCCATGGAGTTCACAATGTTCAAACTACACAAACAACACAAATAATGTCAAACAAACAATAAAAATCAACTCCTTACAATCCACAAACAATACAACTAATTAGGATTGATGATCAATTGATGATTCATAGCTCATGAGAAGCAACCCTGATAACCTGTTTTCCTACATTTCGTCCCTCGAAGAGCCCGACCAAAGCTCCCGGGGCGCTTTCAAGGCCTTCGGCTACATCTTCGACGTACACTATCTTCCCTTCCCTGATGCAGGGCAAAACCATTTCCAAATACTTGGGAAGTAGATGGAAGTAATCGAACGACCCAAAACCTTCCATACGGATTCTTTTCGTGACTATACAAGTTAGGTTACGTACGCCTTCAAGCTCGTCAAGGTTGTATTGTGAAATCATCCCACACGCAGCAATACGACCATGCATCCTCATGTTCACAAGCACAGCGTCGAGCATTTTACCCCCAACATTTTCAAAGTATATATCAATGCCTTCGGGGAAGTACCTGCCAAAACAAAGCATAACACATTGTATCAAATCAAAGCCTCAGTATCTAAATCCGCTTAAGCTTCCACAACTAAGAGGTCAACCTTATTAGTAGGATTTCTCTTCCAACATTATATGTAAGCATTGATTACTGACCTTTTCAGAGCTGCATCCAAATCCGCCTCTTCTTTATAATTGAAAGCTTCATCAAACCCGAACTTGTTCTTTAACAAATCGACCTATCATTGTAGGAAAACGAAAGATATAAACAGAAATCGAGACTCAACGCTAGATTCATGATATAAATACTAGAGCTTAACGAATTGATCATATGCAAACTCTCCCAGCTTGCAACCAACAAACCTTTTCATTGCTTCCAGCACTTCCAACGACATAGCAACCCAACAGCTTTGCAAATTGCCCGACAAGCTGACCAACAGCTCCCGACGCTGCTGAAATGAAGACGAACTCTCCTTTCTTCGGAGAGCAGACCTCGTAAAACCCGGCGTAGGCAGTGATGCCAGGCATGCCTATACATTTGAGAACGTATCAAGATTTCATGATAAAGTGAAAGCAACATTGTTTACACAACAAAACAATACTAAGATCGATTCATGTGTCATTGATTTCGCTTACCAAGAATTCCGGTGTAGTAGGAAAGAGGAACATCAGTGTGTTGAATTTTGAACAGAGCTTGTGGCGTTGAAATGAGACTATACTCTTCCCAATTGGTCATTCCCCATACAAAGTCGTCTTTTTTGAAGTTTGGGTGCCCAGAATCCAACACCAGACTCACACCCAGTCCGCTTATAGGCTGGTTAGTTGTATAAAACAAATTTTTTAATTTTCTGAAACACTAGAGGAAATACTCAATTAAACATGCATTGACTTTCACAACAAAAAAGGGGACAAAGTTTTCCAGAAACAGAAACAAAACATAAGATTAAGTTGAGATGTGACGAACCGAGCCAGGTTCGAAGGGTTGAGAATATGTGCCATGGATGTTTTTCATTCTATGACGCATGTAGGGATCACAGGACAAGAAGAGATTCTTGAGCAGAACTCCATCACCAACAACCTTAAAACTGATGGAACCAAGATTGAGAGACATGTCTGATTCTTTGGGAAACCCAGAAACATAATCTTTCAAAATCACTTGCTTGTTGTTCACTTCTTTTGCCATTGACTCAGACATGATTGTCTCTCAATACAATTCTGAAAATCTCTCCTCCTGGAGATTATAAATTCTCTGAGAATTTAGTGCCTCAGTTTATGAATAAGTTAATTGACAACAGACAAATAAATAGACAGGCTGAGTCTTTTATGAAGAGAAGATAACTTTGTTTATGTCCCATTTGATAGTAACCTTTTATGTAACTTCTAAATTGGTGTGATCAAAGCAGGAATATTTTAAATTAGTTTTTCAAAAGAAAAATGTAAATGAATTGTTATATATATTATTTATAATTAAATTATTTGAATTTGTAGAAAATCATTGGTTGACTTTCTAGAAATTCGATGGGAACGAGGAACATTCAATCACTTAGATTGAAGAATCAGACATTTCACTATTTTCTATGTAAAAAGATTTCATTAATCATCTGTTGTTGGCCGAGAAAGTTTATGATAAATACAACTTAAACGGCCAAATCTTTTGCTAGGGTCTAAACACAAAGGACGAAACTGAATTTCAATATTAGATGTTTTCCATAACATTTGTTTTGCTCAGCTTCCTATTAATAAAGTTCAAGATTTAGACCTTGAAAGTTGAACAATTTGAATACACAAACATAATATTATTGTCTAACATAGATAACCTATAGCTAAACAAGACTTTGAATTCCGTCGCTGACCATTAGCAACGCGTCAAATAGCGAAAGACATCCGTCGCTAGTCGTGAGTAGCTACATAATTTTACTGATCATTGTTTTTCTTGTAGTGAATCAATATCCACTTCCCCATCTTATAATTTCATTCATCAGGCAATGACTCATCATATTTAATTTGTATTTTTCTATCTAAGAATACTTGATTAATTTGACATTTTACACATAATACATAATGCTTCACTAATAAAAAATATATTATTGATCATTCATACAAAACTTTTTATTAAATTTGGTGGACTAAATTTAATACAAGAAACACAGACACCAGAGTACATATGTTTTGAAGAACCTAAAACTACACATAAAGACAGACAATTATGGTTGAGCAACGAGGACGACTTGTTTGCCAACATTGTTTCCAGTGAAGAGACCAATGAGAGCTGCAGGACCATTTTCAAGGCCATCAGCAATGTCCTCCACATAATCTATCTTCTTCTCTCTTATATATGGCAGGACCATTTCTAGGTATTTTGGGTAGAGATGATAGTAATCAAAAGCTATGAAACCTTCCATTCGGACCCTTTTCGATACAAGGCACATTAGATTGTGCACACCCTCGGGGTTGTCCAGGTTGTACTGTGAAATCATCCCGCAGGCCGCAATGTGGCCTCGTATCCTCATGTTTAGTAGAACTGCATCGAGCATTCTACTCCCGACGTTTTCAAAGTAGATGTCAATTCCCTTCGGAAAGTACCTGCACACATTTGCGTTACGAGCTTGCGTTGTTTATTTCAGATGTGTATAAAGGTAAAATGTTGTAAAAGTAACTGAAGGGAAGTCAAATGTATGTAGGAATTTGTAAACCATCTTAAGGAGTCTCAAAAGGAAATTTGGAAATAAGGGTATAATTATGAGTTTTTTGAAAAAAAACCCTTTGGAATACAGAAAAAGTACACCAAAAATAAGGTCATATTTTTTACGCAGTTGGTCAATCTAATCATTTTCACGGTTGACTTTGTAGAGTATACAAGTATTATAATAAAAATGAAGTCGACGCATATCACATTTGAGTGTATCGACTGACTGCAAAACTAGAATGGTCTACCACATAAAATAAAAACATATATATCTGAATTTTAGGTTGACCCATATCACAATTGGGTCTACCGCACTGTACTTTTTCTTGGTTCACAAAATCAAAACATATATCATAACGCAACACCGGCTTGAGTTTGCAAGAGTTTCCAACCTCCTGCAGAGAAAGCTCATGCAAAGCTCCGTTATTTGCAAATTATTATTATTATCAAACAACTTTTGACTTCAAAATGGGCAAACATTACTTCGGCAGGAAACCAGCAAAAGACCCAAACAAGCACTTAATGAATAATGTTACACACAATTACACTAACCTTTTCAAAGCTTTATCCAAATCCGGCTCTTCTTTGTAATTGAAAGCTTCATGGAACCCGAACTTGTTCTTTAGCAAATTGACCTGATTAATGTTGTTAATAAGCGTCATTAGTGATGATCAACACTCGATCTCGTGACATTTTTCAAGAAAAATACGAATGAAACAAAACCTTTTCCGCGCTTCCAGCACTCCCAACGACATAGCAACCTAACAACTTAGCGAATTGGCCAACAAGCTGACCCACTGCCCCTGACGCTGCTGAAATGAACACATAATCTCCTTTCTTAGGAGAGCAAATCTCGTATAGCCCCGCGTAAGCAGTCATACCGGGCATACCTAGAAATGCAGATCGAGAAACACGATCACACATACATACGTACATACATACATACAAAATTATAATTATGAAATGTGCACGCATGCACGCATTACCAAGAATTCCTGTGTAGTACGAAAGAGGCACATCAGTGTGTTCGATTTTGAACAACGAATCGGGCTTTGTAATCAAAGTATACTCTTCCCATCCCGTGATTCCCCAAACCAAGTCGCCTTTTTTGAAGTTTGGATGCCCCGAATCCACCACTTTTCCCACCCCGTATCCGTTCAAAGGCTGATCATTCCCATTTCAAAACAAATCAATGTGCATGTATACATAACAAATTATATACATATATATGTTGATAAATTAGGGTAACAAAATAGAAATGTAGATTCTCCGGAATCTCAACCATGATTCATTGACTAAGACTCCCATCCAAAACACAAAACAAATGAAATGGGCGGGCGTGAAAAATTCATTGGGCAGTAAATCATGGCTGAGATTCTTTTATCTCTAGAAATGTATATGCACGGGATGGACTTACCAGACCGGGTTTGAATGATTCGGTGTAGAGGCCGGGCTGATCTTTCATGCAGCCGCGCATATGGGGATCGCAGGACAAGTATAGGTTCTTGATGATGACACCATCAGAGCCCTGAGGAACCTTAAGCTTGATGAAATCAATGGTGACAGACATGTCTGATTCTTTTGGATACCCAGATACATAATCTTTCAATATCACCTGCATGTTGCTCAATTCCTCCATTCCACTTATACTCGTCATCTTTACCTATATGTATTCGATCTCAAACAACAATAATAATACAAATCCAAGAACTCAATTCAATAGATCATGAGAGGATTGATTTTTTCTTTTTCTTTCTGGGATTATGGGTTTGGATCTGCAGGTTTGTTGTAGATTCATCTCATCCTCCCGTGTATCCGGAACAATTGTGATTTATTTGTTGATGTTAGATCCAAGGAAGAAGCAAATGCCAATTTTGTATTAATACTTTGTACCACAATTTTACACAATCGAGTAAATAATCAATTTCTAATTGAAGGGTGTTGCTTATTTGGTGCATGTGGATGTGGTCATTGTGGTCTCCCAATCTGCAAGCTATAACTAATTGAATTTGTAATGCCAAATGTTTGTTGCAAAATTTACTGTAATCTCCTCATTATTCATATATGCTAATTACATGAGATTGGTCGAGGATCACGAGCTTATATATACTATATACTAAGATTGCAACAACATACATATTACATTATATGATATGATCACACCTTATTTATTTAACTTGGAATCCAAGTTTCTGAATCATCTTTCAGCTCATAACTCTGCCCAATAGACCTTATTGCTTTGTAAACTTCAATCATATCAAGAGAGGGCTCAACACAATTCAATGCAATTCTTAGGAGCTCATAAATTTCTCCATCATATCCTTTCCCAACTAGAGACTCATCAATGGCATCATAGAAACTGGAAGAGATTTGGTCATCCAAGAGATTACAAGGATTGATGGCTATGGCCTTGTTGCTTGTAATCATCTCCACAAGAATCATCCCAAAGTCATGAACATCCTTGTTGGCGAAACCTGACTTGCTGAATTCTCCACTTTGATACAAAGAACTGCTGCTTAGATCAGTGGCTTTATTGTTGATGAACTTTGAATCTGCAAAATTTGATATCTTGGGCTCAAAGTTCTGATCTAGCTGGATACATTTGGAGCTTAGGCTCAAATGGAAAACTTGGAAGTTGTTATTGTGGAGCCAAGCCAAGCCTCTAGCTATCCCAAGAGCTATTTTAACTCTCAAAGGCCAATCCAAGGATAAGATCTCTGAGGACTCTCCTATGACAGGACCAGGATTTAGCCGCTCGCGAAGGTTTCCATTAGGCATATATGTGTACACCAGAAGTCTTTCATTGTTCTCTATGCAGAACCCCAAAAGTGTTGTCAAATTACGATGCCTCAACCTACCAAGCACCATAATTTCAGATACAAAATGATCCTCAAAATGTTGATTGTAGTGCAGCTTCTTGATTGCAAGGAACCAACCATTTGGTAGTGTTGCTTTGTGCATTGTGCCTGTCTTTCCCACCCCAATCACTCCATCTTGGCTAAAATTGTCGGTCGCCTTCTTGATTTCTGCAAGATTCATTCTTGTGACAAACTTTTCCAAGTTAGAGATCTGCAAGTGTTTAGATTAGACTCCAAGATCAGTTAAATGTAAAAGTAATAGAGATCACGATTTAAGGCGCTTCAGATCCTCTTGAGGTCTTAGGTTCGAGTCTGTCAGCTAGTGTTGGTATTGCCGATAAAAGAAAAAATTAGAGATAATGAGATGAGGGAAGAGGTGACCTTTATGTTGTTGCTTCTAGAGATGATGTTAGTTGGCAATAGGCTTTCGCGCCTTTCTTGATCCGCGGCTTCTTTCTTCTTCTTCCTGTTGCTCCTCCTTCTCATTGTAACCATTTTTGCTGGCTTCTTTGGCATACAAACTAACATAAATGCAACAATAACAAAAAGAAAAGCAGCTGCATAGCCAACTGCAAAACCACTCATGAAAAAAATACCAAACTTTCTCTTAAGAAGAGAAACTAAACCATCCTTGCATGGATCCAAAGGATGGCCACAGAGTCCTTTGTTATTTGCAAAACTCTCAGCCGAAACGAAACTATTGGCAAACACAGGCACCTTGCCTGACAAGTGATTGTTGGCAACACTAAAAGCTTTGATTCGAAGGGAATGAGCAAATTGTGCAGGGATTTCACCCCTTAACTGGTTGTTGTCCAGCTTAAGTACATTTAGATAACTGATATTGGCAATGCCAGATGGGATTTTACCAGAGAATTTGTTGCTGGAGAGATCAAGGTATGTTACAAATGGAAGCATTGTTGATATATCAGATGGGATTGGTCCATAGAAGTGGTTGCTAGAGAGGTTTAGCCCTGTCAAGCCTGTGCAATTGGCCAAGCCAAGAGGAAACTGTCCCCTAAGACCCATGTCAGAGAGTTTTAGATTTAAGACTTTGTTCTCATCAGGATGCCAGCATTCTACTCCAATAAATTTGCAGATAAAACCTTCTGTGTAGTTGTTGAAATCCCATGAAGAGGTCAAGTAACCAAAAGGGTCTTCTATGGAATCCTTGAAAGATTTCAAGCAATATACATCAGTTTCTGTGCCATAACTTGGGGCAAAACAGGCAAATAAGGATAGGAAGATCAAGGTGAGGCATTTGTGGGAAACAAAAATGGTAACCACTCTTGCAAAATGAGCTTTGTCAGTAGCCATTTGCAAGTTTCAGTGAAGTTTATGAACCTTCAAAGAGCAAATCCTAATTCCTAAAGCTGGAAAAGAATGCAATATGTAGTAGTACATCACTCTAGGGACAACACAAGAGTTGTTTTCAGTGTGAAAACCCTTGGACAAAGTCATGTTATCAAGTCAATTTTCAAACAAGAGAAAAATATGAGTCTCTAGCTGACTAGCTAGTGTCTTATTTCCAAGTCAAGCCCCCTTAAACAAGTTAGTACTGTTTACAGGTTACTTCCTTGCACCTTCCAAATAGACTTGGACTGAGACCATATCATAATACATCACATATATATAATTGATGTATGTGTCAACATTTTCAATGAAAGATATACACAATTTCTATCTAGTTGTTAGCATAAACTGTTTGTTGTAGTCGTCCCGTGTTTTTTGAATTGAATCCTCTCTTTTCTTGAATTCAGATGATTCTAATAAAGTGCGCAAGGCACCAAATAGAATGATCTATGATTTCTTCCTTCAGATTCAAATCAATCCATTAAGAGACACATGCAAGTCTATAAGAACACCGGATCTCTGCATTTTACCACGCAACCCCACCTTTCGGGAGAGCGGTGCGGGATAGGTTCGTCGAGGCCGATGTGGCCTCGTCCTTGTGTAAATGATGGTAAATGCGGCACTGGACCGCCTATGTACATATTGCTAAGGTTTAGAATCGCCAGCCGGTTTTAAGGTCCGGAACCAAAACATTGGCTACACATTTTTATTGTGAAAAAATAATGCGCAACCAAAACCTTTAAGCAGAGAATGGGTAAGAAAATTGGGTACGCACGAGGAAATGGGTTAAGCACCATCACACGCCCGACATAAGTCGTTCCCCGTTGCTTTTATACCATTTTATACAAAGTATTAATTCTATTGATTCCTAAATATATGTACAATTTATATACAAACAAACAATTTATATTCACAAATATACATGTCAAAAAGACGAAAACTAAAATAATATGAGCAAAGTAATAAAATAAATAATCTATCTACAAAAGCGATAAATCACGCATATATACAATGCAACTAACAACGAGATGCAAGCATTCAAAATAAAATATGTACAAAGCTATGTATGACATGTGAGCAATATATATGTACATGTGACTATGTGAGTGCAATGTATGATCATGTGAAAAATGCTTAAACTAAACAACTTATATACAATGAACTCAAAAACAAAAAATATACAACAATTTTGCACCACAATTATGGGTGACTTTCGATTATAAACCGAAAGACGACACAATAACTGGACAAAATATTTCACGCAAAAGCGATCTCAAAATATAACTTGAAGGTCCATTACATGGACACATGTTCACCAATTGAATTTTAATCTCATTTCAAAACAAGATTGAAAATATTTTTGAGTTTTGAATTTACAAGGCAAAGTAGCCAAATTGAACCACAAGTGTAAATAAAATCTTCTTTTTTTTTCAGTTCTTTTATTGTCAAAACGCAATATAATTTTTACAAGCCAAAGAGAACACAGTAAACAAAATCTTTTTGTTTTTCTTTTGAACAATAATAATATTAACAAGAACTAACACTGGACACAAATATTCACAATGCAACCAATCTTAACAAGATGCTAATCCTAATTAACTAGCCATTTTATAAAGATTAAACTAAAAACTAAACTAAGCATGTGTTTACTTCTTAAATATCTACCCTAAATTATAGAATCAAGCTAACAAAGCTATCCAAAAAAGTTTACTTACCCAACATTAATAGCCAATTAAAGCTTACATTCCAACATAATGGCCCAAGGGCCCAAACCAATATTTAACACAAAAAAAAAATAAAGAGAAAACAAAATCAAAATACACAACAAATCTTACCTTCTTCGCATAGAACGACAGAACAGTAAGGAGCGGAGGTGCTCTGCTGGCCGAATCCGGCGGTGACTCCAGCGGAGAGAGACGGCTGACGAACTCGGCGGGGCAGCGGGCGCTCGGAGGCGGGGGCG
>JAYMTF010002571.1:0-17755 GCA_036897485.1 Pelargonium nanum | reverse complement strand
TCTAAGCCAACAAATATTTGGCTTAGCCTAAGCCAAGTCAATGAGGTGATGACACTTCATTTAATTTTACTCATACTCACCCAAGTGAATTGGTGGGAGCGGAGCGACCCGCCCGGATGTAATATCTTTAATGATGTGTCATCATCTCATTGATGGCTTAGCATAAGCTAAAAATATTTTGACTTAGAATACTCAGCCCCTATATATATAAATCAATATTCTGAATTTTGTGAAATAGAATTGACAATTGTATTCATCTTGACAATTTTTAGAAAATAACTTTATTAGTATATTTGAACATAATTTAAGAATTTTTAGATATAAATATGTATAATTTAGAAAATTAAACTCATTATAACTTTCATCCTAAATAGTTATAACTTATATTAAATGTCATTTTTTAATCTCAATGTTCGAATACAAAATAATGAATTTTTTTATTTTAAATCGTAATATAAAATAGTAAATGCATATAAATGAAAATCATAGTTTGATTCATGCTAGGTGAGAATCAAATTATTCTTCTTCTATACCCTACTAATCAACCTCAAATGAAAAAAGTGATAATTCCAAATGAGAATTTTCAGTTCTTCATAGAACATTCTGTAAAATAAATAAAATAAAACTAAAGCCAAAATTTACGCTTCCATGATTATATATTTTAGCTTATCTTTAGCACAAAAAACTATGATAATTTGAATGATAAAAATAGTGGTAGTTGAGACTTGAGACAACCCAAAATATATATAACTGTAAATAAAACTTCCATGGAAAAAGTGGAAGAAACTTTGTGAAAGCATCTTCTTCAAATAATGATGCCAATCAAAAGAAAATTAAAGACCTAATCATGATGGCTAAGCAATAAGCATGATAGATTAGGCTAATTAATTAATTAATTAATTAATAAATATACCCAATGGAACTTTATTTATAAATATATTTATATTAATTGAAATTTTAGAGGTAATTAATCCCCAAATAGGCTTATCCCTTTGACCCTCTTTAGAAACAGAAACAAAAAGGATGGATGGTGTAGTTGTAGCTATATAGTAGTCAGTAGATTTGGAAAATTCTTGCATACCTTTACTACTTTTATTTATTTATGATAAATATATACAAAGAGATGGTGCTTGTTAATTTGAAGAATTGCATTATGATCCACTTGACTTGGTTTTGGGGCAAGTTGAGTTTTGTTCTACAATAAATATATTAGTATTATTTATTTTTCATCTCAAAATAAATGTCATCTTTCTTATTTTGAGAAAAGTTAATTAATGTTATATATTTACTTAGAGTATTGTGAATCACTATCCTTATAGTATTGTGATTTGTGAATCACTATCCTGAACTATACAGGTTTGAGACTAAACTACCATCATCTAATTTAACCTCCACATAACTATCCTAAATTTTGTCTCCATTCCCTTCATTCAACAACAACCCATTGAAATCTCTTGTATAAAGCCAAGGAAACGGTGACCTACACGCTTTAAACCTTAGGCGCTACCAACTATGATCCTGACGACCTCTCTCTGCGGGCTCCCTATAAAATCATGTAACCCATCATTCCATACTTATCACAACCACCCTAATATTATTGTAGAATCTCGATAAACCAATTAATGAAACACTGACCTTCAAACTGTAAAGCAAAGCAAGCCTTTGTTCTCAGTTGTAAACGCACCATCCACATTTAATTACTTTGGCAGCCAACTAAACTCCTTTCTCTCTCCATGCGTTTCTATAACCAAAAACAATTTCGAATGCCTAACTCGAACCAAGTTCCGCAAGAGTTGTACTATACGAGGGTTTTCAAGCTCACCTCAGTTTCAACTTAAGAGACTTATTATGCTAGATGGACCATCTCTACGAGACCCGTTTGAAACAATTATTTTTGTTGTCCATCCTATGCACTCTTTCCATTTTCCTCTACCCTCCTCGATAAGAAAATATATATTTTTATTACATTAGGTCAATGTGGAGGGTATGCTCTTGAGCTCGTGATGCCTATACAAGGGGCGCCTTTAAAATCAACCATGAAGGAATGAATTTTTCTTTTTGACACAATAAGTAATAGGGGGAATGCACATTCTTCAGCTTGCTAGGCCAATGTAGGGTCAATGTGAAGGGGACGTCTTTAAGCGCACCAAACAATGAAGTGAGCACTTAAGATCGCTCGTAAAATAACAAAGTTTTCTTTTAATACACACCAATTATTTATTGGCTGAGATTTCCAGGCAATAAATCATGGCTCAACTATTTATACTCATACCTGCCCCATTAAATTTTTAAACGCAGAACGCTCCGTCCGAATCCATTTTATTTGTCTCTTGATTGAGAGATTCGAGATTCTCTATATATATAATCATTTATTCAATTCATCTCAATTTTTATAATAGAACTTCAATATCTAAAACAAACGGTTAGAAATATTCCCAATCCCAAAAAGAAATAAAGGCTTCATTGAAAAAATAATTGTATTTAAAATTAGTATTTGTGGGGCATATAAAATATTGTTAACCGACTTGTTGGGACATAGCAATGATCCTAAAAACATAGGACCCATATGGGAGTGTGCTTTGTGACACATACACGTGCTCATTCACATGGGACCTCTCCTCTCTTCTCATTCTCTATAGTGTTTTTGTGACACTTCATTTGTTTTATGGTCTCATTTTGTCAAAAGTCTCCAACAATTCGCCGACTTGCCGACCTACCTACACCAACCTTCCTCTTCCTTTTCCAACACTACATCGACCAAATCTTCAAATCCACTCAATATTTCATGGAATCAATTCAATAGGGTTGATAAGTTTGTTTGAGTCTTTCTAATTATTTGAAGTTTGGAACTTGATGTTACATGGTAAAATGTCTAGCTTTAAAGTGTACAAATGACTAAAAAGTAGAAAATTTATGTGAGAAATTTTCAGACAACAGTCGAGTCAATAATTCGAAAGAAGGTAAGAGAAATTGGCGAAAGATAAAATAGACGTTTTTGTGATCATTTTAGGTGGACAACTGTACAAAGATGGAGAAGGATTCATGGAACATCACGCCTGGTAAATTCCGATTGGGTATAATCAAGTTTATCGATAACTTGCACTCATTCAAATCATATTTACTATGTTCAGTTCAAACTTGATTGTGATATCAAAACTTTGATTTTGGATTCAAATCCAAAATTTATAACTTATACTTCTTTCAAGTTAGGTTTGAATTAGATTTTCTCAACCCAAACTCAATCTGAAACTCAAATTGTTAGCTCTATCTATATAGTATATACTTTGCCGCATCTCCTCAACTCTCCTTATGCGAACAACACCAACAGCTGTTGGTCGTGCAGTACAAGGTGTACTTGCACAATTTTGAGATTTCGAGTTTGAGACACCTCAAAAGACATTGAATTAAATGTGTATTATAATAGCATTTGTGTTTATTTGACTCGCAACTCAACGCCTCAAAATCTAAATCGTGTGTTTATATAGATATGCTTTGTATCATCCCTTCATTCTCCATATGCGAATCACACCAACAACTGTTGGCCAACACAGTATAGAGGTATTTGCATAACTTTGAGATTTCAAGTTCGAGACAATTCAAAGAACGTGAATTAAATGTATTTTATATATACCAACGTTTGTGTTTATCTGACTCGCAACACATCGACTGAAAACCCGAATTGTTAGTTCTAGTACACCGTGATGACTAACCCAAAATTGGTAGTCCATCCTAGTCAAATCCAGCCATGGATGAGCTTACATTGTCTCCACAGGGAAAAGAAAAAGAGAGAAAAGTCCCTTTAAAATGACAAGAAAGGCTTGGCGGTGACCAAATGGTGACGGTCATGTTGAAGGGAATAAAGATGGTGCAGCCTATTGTCTCCTTCAGGATATATATAAAAGAAAAAGAACCAAACAAAGCCTCACCTTTTCACATTCTTTTTTCCACTTTCTACCATAATTAATTAAATATTTATGTGTGTACAAGAAGAGAGTAGATAAATATGTAAAAAGAATAATTAAATTCTGTGCTAATATTTATTCTTGTGAATAAAGTGTTTGGGATTCCACGTCCCAAAGTTGCTAGAGAGATTAGCTTTACTTTTCATTAAGTTTAATTCACAAGATAATCTAAAACAAAACAAAAATTGAAATAAATTCAACAAAATCCTTCCATGTTATTTATATATTTCATCTTCAATAAATACATTGACATTAATTAAAATTAAATTACAATGAATTTCGATCTGACTATGTGACGGTTAGTCTCGAACTGACTGATGATAGATGTAATATTTTTTTATAAATTAGTTCGAAACCAACTGACCGAATTGATGGTAGTCGATGAAAGTTTTGTTTGGATATACAAAATGGATTGCTTTGTTGATTGGAGAGGTCAAACCAGTGCCCTCATTTTCATGGATTCTTTCTTTTCCATTTTTTTAATGTGAAGAAAAGAAGAAGAAGAATATGAGGTCACAAGGAAATTAATTTAATTAAAACCCCATTTGTGTAGTTTTCTTGATTTTCTCTCTTACCATAATTTGGTGTCATCATCATATTTACAAGAACTGCCATTTGCTTTAAATTAATATCTTCTCATAAAAACTTGGAAGGCCAGCAAATACACAAACATCCAATACACCAAGCTTTGATATTCCTTGTTTGCTGCCTGTTTCACAATAGATTCCATTTTAAAGGAAACCAAACACAAAAATAAACAAAAAGATAAATAGAATTAGATCTCTCCATTTTCATTATATATATAAAAAAAACAACTAGGTATTATATACATTTGGCAATAACATAACAAAAACAATTGTGAAGAATCCATTTCACTATTATACACAATTTAATCTTTCTTGCAATGCCATCACTATACACTTTCTCTTCATTGTTTCTTGACTATTAACTAAACATTTGTTTAATATTTCAAGGTGTGTATATCTAATTGAATGTATATCTATATGTAAAAAAACAACTCTAAATCTAGACCTCATAAGATATCTTATTCAAATTTTACTAATGACTCGATAGATTACCGATTCTTTTTTGTCATTGTACATCGGCAATAAAATCTTACGACTATAGGAAGCTAAATTAATAAATAGTATCGTGTTAATACTAAGATATGAGTTTATACCTTTGTTGCAGACGAAGTTAGGGATATGGAAGCTGAATCAGAGGACGTCGATGATGAAGATGTTGTCGCGGCCGACGTAGGGTTTGATAGGGCCGAAAGTCCTACATTGTAAGCCATGGTTCCGTCTGGTTGGAAGAGACCATAGTTCCTCTCCGAGGTGGGTCCTGGCTTCATGTCCTCATTAAACAAAGCAAACAAATACACTTCAAGTCTCATGTTAGGTCTTAAGGGTGTGCCCTCATTTCCCATTTGCCTCCTTAGCAAGTTCCTATTATATACTGCCGCATTTTGAACGGATGCTCCGTACTCGTCTGCGTCGCCTTTCGCGGGCCATCCAGTCTCTGAAACCCGAACCTCGAGGCCTCCATAGCCCAGTCTGGCCATGGCAAAAGTGACTGCGTCAACCATAGCGTACAACATGTTGTCGTAGTGCAGTTTCGTGTAAGGATCGACCATGCCTGAATTAGGATTGAACAGAGCATAGTCTAGAGATATTTTAGACGGGGCGTCTTTGTACGCAAAATAAGGATAGGCATTGATCCAGAACGGCGCCTTGGTGCTGGACAAGAAGGCTAGTACTTGTGACATGATTCCGGAGATATCGGTGTTGAAAGTTCCGGCGGAGGGAGGGTACGACGACGCGAGGACGGCGAGGGAGCTAGGAGTGGAGACTTTGATGTAGGGAGCTAGGCCTAGTTGGGTTAATGCCCTTTGAATGCTAACCATGGCCGGGACGAGACTTGACATGAGGGACGTGTCCGGGTCGGTGAAGATCTCGTTGCCGACGGCGATTCCGGTGATGTTGGTGGACGGAAAGAAGGGTTTGATGCGGGTGGTGACCCATTGGAGGGCTTGTTGAGGGTCCATTAGTTGAGACAACATTTGGTTCTCGACGGTTACGATGAGCTCGATGTTGGAGTTGGCAAATGCGGTCAAGATTTGAGGATTGGTGTCGTAGATTCTTGCCTTTGTGAGCTTTAAGGTGGTCAAGAGAGTGATCACCTTGTCCGGATCCGGCAAGTTGTTGGCAACTTGGCCGTAGTTGATTCCCAAAGAGGTTACGAGGATGCAAGAACCTGCACCAACAACAACAACAACACCATGCATAAAGATCAAGAATTAAGAAATGCCCATATATATATGATCAAGAATCTAAGATTCAAGATATGCCCAAATGATTAAGAATCAAGAAATGCCCATACAATCAAGAAACGCTCAAGATTCAAGGAACTGCTCTTGACCAAAAAACAAGAAATGCCCATGATCAAGAATCAAGAAGTGCCCATATTAATCAAGAATCAAGAAACACTCAAGATCTTCAAGAATCAAGAAAATGCCCATATTGAGCAAGAATCAAGAAACAGTCAAGATCTTCAGTAATCAAGAAAATGCCCATATTGAGCAAGAATCAAGAAACTCAAGATCTTCAAAAATCAAGAAAATGCCCGTATTGAGCAAGAATCAAGAAACGCTCGTATCCATCAAGATTCAAGATTCAAGAAACTGCCGTTGCCAAGAATCAAGAAATGCCCACGACAAAGAATCAAGAAAGATCAAGAAACAATCGAACAAGTAAACATTACGTACCCGAAAAGAACGAAACCAACAAAAGAACAAGACTAATCCTGCTGAGAAATGCAGCCATTGAGGGGCAAATCAACCTCTAGAGAGAGAGAGGTTCAAGAAAATCAAGAAACAGAGAGAGAGAGAGAGGTGTGGGAGTGAGTTGTGTATTGTAGACTAGTTTTTAGAGTAAAAATTTGATGGATGGGTTTAAGGTGTTGGTGGGTTGGTGTTGTAAATGGGGAATATAAATGAAATGGAGATGTGGTTAGGGTAGGGATGGGGAGGTTCTTGAAGCCAAATGGTACATTGGGTGTTGCCTTGGAGTGGCTTGTCTCTTTCCAACCCACGCCAACTTCCACTTGGTGTGAAACACCAAAACCACCCCGGCCACTTTCTTCACTCTAAAGAAAAGGCAAGTCCCACTCATTGGTTAATTATGAGGCCAAGAAATTGGGTTACCCCTATTTTTGGGGTTGGGGTTGTGCCCATTTTTTATTATTTATTCTTTCTATTTTGTATATTACTAGTTTGTTTATGTGATACTAACTATATCAACTTGGTAGATGTTTGTCACCTCTTTCTAGTAAGTTTGATTAAGAAGATTGTGGTATGTATAAAATAATTTATATTGTTTTTATGTGCTCCAAACAAAATATTAGACATGTCTTGTTGATGAGTATAAAAGAAGATAGTTTATGATGTACGTATTTACTAATGAGATAATTTGACGCAGTCTCTTAAAATTAGCACCAAAATCGCATATCACACACGTACACATACTTAAAAGTTAAGGTTATATTTCATTTACTCCCTTAGATATTAAGTTGAGAGAGAGAGGTCAAGCACGACTCTGCTACATTATGTCGCCAGCAATTACCGTCATTTTGTCTCGTCATCAACTGTTGCCTTACAAATTTGGCATAACTGCTTCTACTCCTTGATGTCGTTGACAACAAACCAAAAGAGAGAGAGAAATGAGATATGGGAGAGAAAAGATAACAAGATTAAGCACCCTTCTCTATCGTTTCGATCATTCGAGCAAGATATGTCACATTTGTCATTTGAGTTTTATTTGTTTGTTAATATGGTTAGGAAAGCATGACAATTCTTGAGTATCATGACGCAACACGGGCCTTAAGGCGACAACATTGAGGACGACCATGAGAACTTAGGGGCTCTCCTTGATAAAAAGTTGGCCACTTGCAGATAACATGTCGTGGCACACCTTCAAGTATGCAACATTACTCATGAAGTCGAGAATTGAGGTTTGAGGAGTTATGGAACGTGACCATTTTTTTGGGATCATGGTCATTTTTAGGGAGTGGACATTTTTGGGGAACATGTCCATCTATTGGTACGTCCGTCCGGTCAGGTTTCATGTTTGGATGTGAAACAAGTTCTTCACACACGTCCCCTGATTTATCAAAGATATTTTCAATCCATTGAAGCGCTTAGCTTCTACGTGTAGCGTTCAATTTCTACGTGTTGTTCTAAATTTTGTTATTGGCTTTAAATCGCAATCACACATTCGTGCTTATCTTACTCCGAGATACTCAATGATAAACACGTCTCCAACTATTATAAATCTATTTATAGGCAACAATAAACCAAATAATATACCCATTTACGAGAGAAATGGGTGTTAATTTGTTTTAAATGATCTTTAGCATGAAATATTAGAATTGCCAAATGTATTAATTTGCAGGCAATTGAATATGCACTAATTTGGCAAAAGTACTCAACACACACTCATATCACATTCATGATTCATCACTTTTGTTTTGGGCCATGAAAGTGTAGTAATGGTGTCCATGACATGTGAGTCAACAGAAGACAACATATTCTAAAATGACAGTTAATTTTTGTTTCAAGATCCAAATGTCAGTGTAGAAACTACTTTACAACAAGATTTCCTCCATCATCAAATTAATATATAGGTGCTCAATGGAATCATCATAAACTATAGATAAGATTTAGATGTACCATATTTAAAATGAAAATAAAACAAAATTTTAATTTTATAGAAATTCTACGTCGCACTTCGAAGAGAACGAATAATTATTTAGAAAAACATATATATGTACACACAATTTCACAAATAGCATTTTTCTTTCACAAATAAATGCACATATTAACATAGTGAAATGTATGTCCATTTTTTAATATTGTTGTCAAATATCAACTTTTATTTTTAACAATTATTAATGCATAAATTATTAATAATATCTTAAAAATACATGAATCAAATTTATTAATAATATTACAACCGTTAAACAAACTAGTAAAAGAGGAAAAAAAAATCACATTTCACCAACTTATATTAAAATTATACAAAAATGGAAGAAACTCTATTTCACAATCAATGTTGTGTCCTCATTATAAATCATGTCGTGACGTTACTCCCCATATGAATCCCCTCTTTCATTCTCTGGGTCATTGAATAAATTCTGTTCAACAATAATGTTGTGTCTTCATATAGCGAAATCACTCTCAAAAGGAATCTCCTCAACCATCATTTAGCTCATTGAAAGAACTCTCATTTCAACCTAAATGTCGCGGCTATGGTCCCTAAACAAACCTACTCAAACTCCGTTTGGGTGATTGAAGAGGCTCTGTCGCATTTTCCTTTCCGCAACCACATAAGACATGTCTCGACATCATTGTATTGGCTGAATTTGCGTACACATAATCCTCACCCACCGGTAGGCCATCGCATCCTCCACTTATATGCTTTTTATTTGTGAGAACAAAATCATCATGAATACTCAAGAGTCCTCGAGAAGAGCTCATCCAACCCAAGGGGACCTCCACTCTCCTTCCTTAAACCATCATAAAAAGACTAAGTGTTGAGTGAAATCTTGTGTGCCTTTCATTCAAGAGAACAAAAAAATCATGAAGAATCAAGAGGCCTCGAGAAGAGCTCATTCATCCTAGGAGGACTTACATGTTAAACTTGACTCAAACCTAAAAGTTTAAGTTGGTAGGTGAAGTGTCCAATGTGTATATCAAGTGGCGACAAACTTTACATTCTTTCAGTGTGGGATACGTACATTAACACTCCCTTACGTGCAGGCTGGATAAGACAAAGGACCTGCATGTGAACTAAGAAGGGAGGCAACAAAGACGGGTCACTAGGCCCAAACAGAATCAGCTCTAATATCATGTTAAACTTGACTTCAACATAATAACTTAAGCTGATAGGTGGAGGGTCCAACGTGTATATCAAGTGGCGACATACTTCACATTCTTTCAATGTGGGATACATTAACATTACACATTTAACCTTCACAAGAGAGCTCCAAGTTATAAGGAGAGCTACTCACACCTCATCAACACCTAGTCTACACAAGAGGCCTTCAAGGTTCCCCGCCTCATCGGCTCACGTGCAAGGCTCCTCATCTTGTCGGGTCACCACCTATACATTTCATTCTGCTTAGACACTAGCTAGGATGATATCTAAAGAGGTAGATACTCCTAGTGGATCCACATCCACTCCACCCTATGATACTCGAAGGAAAAATAGGAGCTCTCAAACTCACCCTACACCTGCGGATGGCGCGCATGGGAATCTAGAAGTCAAACACCCGAGTAGGCCCCAAATCAAGTCATGACTCATCAACAACCAAACACATGATATGCGGCGAAAACAGTTTGTGAGTATAAATGCATCTCTCATTGGTAAGAGGAGATGTCCACAATTTACTTGAAACTTTCTCTCTCTAAAATTATCTCTAACTCTTGTATTTTTCAGTTGAGATTCTTACTGTCAGCCTCGAGACGGTGTCCCAGAATCACTTTTGGGGTGTTCACATAACAATGTGCTACCTTGAGCATGTTGTATGCAGAAATTTTCTAAAATATTTCAAGTCACAATACCAAAAAGCTCACAAAATTTTAAACTAAAAATATAATTATTAATTTTTCTTAACACGTGGACAACAGAACAACGCATTTTAATGTGCTCTTGACCTGAGTCAAAGAGCTTCATAAACAATATTTGAGATAATTGACAATAACATTACTCTTATAAAAACATACTTTATAACGATCTTGTAATATTGGTTCGTATTCCAATTATTTTATCTTTGTCCGTAATTTTCGCAAACTTTGGTAAATTGTAGGCAAAAGAATGATTATCACATTGCACACTGTATTAATTTAATCTTAATCTACTAGTAAATTATTATTAGGCTCTTTAGTTGCACCGACCATGAAAGTGAGCAGACATTAATTGATAAATTAGTTTCAGTGAACATTATCAGCCAAAGAAAAAAAAATCTATCGATTAAAGTTTTGTTAATTTTTTCTTAAAGTATTATTTTTTTGTTAATTAGTTGTTAAAGTTTCTATTAAACATTAATATGTAGTCCGAATTTGAAATTCTGTTAATTGGCCGTACCAAACACGTCTTCTACACAAAGGAATCTTGGATTTTCTATCATTTTCCTTTACTTTCTCGTCAAAATCCAAACACAAGAAAGTTGCTCCACAATCTTCTCATTTCCAGTGTTTCATTTCATCTCCCAACAGTATAATTTAAGAACAAAAGTTAATTAAATCCTTATGTACTTTCTATATTGTTTCAAAGTATAAATTTTAGTGCTTGTTGAAGAGGTGGAAGGAACTGTTTAAAAAATGAGCTTGATAAAAAATATGTTCAACGAAGAAAAATTAAAAGCACTACAAATTTATAAAAATAAATATATAAATGTACATCAAAATAAATTAATAATATTACATTGATACTTATTTTTTAGAGCTAATTAATCATCAACACATACGATATCAAGACAGGTTGACTTATTTTTTCGAGTTCGAGTCTCTCTGTTGACGGTACGGGGTGAGTTATTTGGGTTTATAGGGGAGAACTACCTCTGTTGTGTAACTTAACTGATAAATCAATAAAAAAATCAACAACACATACGTGAAAGTAAGATTGATTTGACCTAAAATTAGGTTGACCATAAGTAACATATCAATCAACAATTTTATAACTAGTTAGGTCGATTTAAACTAAAATCAGCCCGACTCAAATTTTTTCTATCCTACTTCTAGTCTCTAGAGCTCCTTTTAAGCTGTAAGATCTCCTCACTTCCTACATAAATAAACTACTTTCGAGAATCTTGAATGAGGCTCTCCTTAAAGTGGTATATTTTACCAAATAAGTTGTTAGTTTATCTTAGTTGGTACATCCTTAAAGAAAAAAGTAGTGTAATCAAACAAGCACTTAACCGGTGATTTGTTTCCAATGTTTACACCTTCGAATTGATAACAAAAAATGTGGGATTTGACTTCGATCTAAAAATCGGATGAAAACAATTATGAACTCGTGAAATAACAATTTTGTTTTCAGTTTCAGTTTCAATTTTTGAATAAAAATCATACAAATAATTATAATAAAAAGCTTATAATATTGTCTCCTAGTTTTCAATTTGATTTTTTTTTTTTGTGTTGATTTCATATAAGTTTTTGAGATGAAATCTGAGTGATTTTGTATTGATGCGTATAGATAGTTAAGAGGACCATGATGGGGACTTCAATTTATGAAATAAAATTATTTCTATTGGTTTATATTTTTCATCCCTAATTTGAGAGAAAATCATAAATTTATATAGTAAGAGAATTTTTGTGTGTAAACTAACTCGAAAACACTTTACCATGTATAAAAAACTTTATCTATCAGATTTAAGAGAAAATAGAAAATAATTATATATTAAGTCGTTAATAAGATGTTACACAAATTTATCTTGATAGATCATGCATGTTAAACACATTATGTAGTCTAATTCTATAGTTGTTTTGTTTGTCATTGACATGAGGGCAATTTTTGTGTTGATCATAGGACATAATTACGTTGTTTCAATTTCAACAACTTTCAAATGTTGATCACCTATTCTTGAAATGGATATGCATGTGCTATTTGATTTTCAACACAAGTGTTAGATCTAGTTTATTTTTCTCTTCTCAACCAAAAAAACTTGTGGAAGAGAATACAAGAGACACCTAGGCATGAATAAGACATTGATAGTTCTATATACTTAAATTTGAATCAATAAATAGTGCCCACAATCTTCCTAGAAAGCTGAATACATAACCTAAAAATACACTATAGAATTGAATTGGGTTGAAAATTTACGATAAGAACTTAGCAACAATGTGGGAGCTATTTTGTCAAGTGTCAATCAAACTTGTCAATCTAGAATGGAGCATATTCTCTCGAATTATTAACCAACACACCTGTTACATAATCAACGCTTTGGAGGTGTCTCGAATTCAAGGTTTGCATTCTTATCATGTGGCTTATTTGCTTTGTTCGAAACGAAGCTGCTTTTGTCGAAAGAATCATTAATCACACAATTGTTTTTAAGAAATAATCAGCCTATCACTTTTCGGTTATCTCCGCAACACTCTCCTGACATCCTTCATCTGCGTGGAACTTTCAAAACTGGTGTGCCTGCCAAGTTGAGTTGTTGCTTTAGCCGTCTCAGGCTTAGAGCTCTCTCTAAGCCTTACTTTTTATCATCTTGCTCGTCTTTGACTGTAATTTTTCTTTTAGTTTTGTTATAAGTTGTTTTCTTCATATTCTCAAGTGTACGTACTTTGTTTCCCTCTTGAAATTTTAAATAAAAAGTACTCTCGTTGCTGAGAAAAAAAATATCTCCCAGCTGAATTATGTCCCTTAAACCCCTTACTTTAAGACTAATATTAGTAACTAAATATAAGTTTTTGATGTCCATATGCTTTTAGGACAAGTCTTGGATTGTGCCATCTTCTATAAACATTTTTATAACAACGATTACACATATCAACATTTTAAAGATGTCTCGTATCAGATACATCAGCCAATAAAGCGTTGGTATGCACATAATCTTAAGGTCAATCCAAGCTCTAAAGAAGTTACAATCGACATTGGGATCCGAAGGTCAATCCAACCACAAATGCTTGGCAAAGAAATCGAGGACTGAGCAAGAGCTCGAGCTCAATCCAACCATATGTAATTATTTAATTAGTGAAGATTAAAGAATGATAATGAAGAAATATATGTTCAATATTAGCTACTAATCAATATCATATCACTATTAGATAAGATAATGCATGAATAGAGTATGGTGATAGGATGAGCTGTCTAGGGTTTGGTGCTTGGAACCAATCTATGAAATTGAGCCCCATTGAATCTTCCGCATCCGCCGAACCAAGTGAGAGAGGAAAAGAAAGTTGGTCTTTAAAGCCCTACTTTTTGAATCATCAATTCAAAGATCCATGAGATGTGTTGATTTGGGCATGTGCACTCAAAGCCTAACATAAATAAATCAACAAAGGTAAGGTGCATGTAGTAATGTACTAATGTTAGGGTGGAGTGATAAGTTTATCCATTTGGGTTTCTTTCTTTTAAAAGCATTATTTAGTTATTTCAAAAAAGTTTTTTTTTTATGGTGATGCACGAGTTGTAATGTTTTTGGACTCAAATACTAATTCTTATTATTTTTTATATAAACAAACAATATTTTTATTAAAGTGTCCGAAAAGTTGGGAAATAAAAGTACAATAAAAACCAGTCAACACCAAGCATCAAAAGAAAAACTAATCGTGGGCACACCAAGTAAACATGAAAGAAGCGAAAAACTATAATTTTTGATACGTTGAATCAAGTCCTCCAAGGCTGGGAAAACGTCTTCAAACACCAATGCATTCCTAGCAAGCCATATAAACCACAAAATAATGGAGCAAAGACCGGTCCAAACCTTGCGAATCCGGGAACCACCATAGACAATGGTCGACCAAGAACAAAGGAAGGCAAAACAACTTGTCGGAAGTGCTGCCGAAGCCGACCACCACCTTAACCCCGTGCCTCACACGACTGGTCCAGACACATCCGTCAAGAAGATGAGAACAATCCTCCGAGTAAGAATCACATACTCAAATACTAATTAATGTTTTCATAATTGACTGAAATTTGGTTGTTCGATCCTGTAATTTCGTGATTTCGTGTTTTGGAGTTTTTTGGATGATGATTTAGCCATTTTTTTATAAAAATTTTGAATTATTTTTACTTCTTGATTTTCACATTAGAGTTTGGAGTATGTATGACTGCTCTATAGTTTGGAGGATGGTTTAGTAATGAACTATTGTGTGTAGGTATTGTAAAAAATGAGTCAAATTTAGAGAATAATTAATCATCATTTGGTCTAAAAGAAGATATAGGAAAAGGACAATGGAGGAGGAGTCATCTTATAGACTAAAAATGACAAAAATCCTTCAAACACAAGAAGACAAACAAGGTGTGAAACACTAGTTCCATTTGGTGGACAAATTTCCAAAGCAAAACATACTTAATTAGAGTTAGACCCATTCATAATTAATTAATTAATTAATAAAACAACATGAATAAAAATGTAAGATTTGGGTTGGTAAGTGGATAAGAAATGGAATACGTAGGATAGATGTGACAGCAAAAAAGAATCCCAAGAAGAAGAGAAAAAAAAGTGTCCTTATCAAAATTCTCTTGTCCTTTTTCTTGTGGGTGATGCAATTTTTCCAATAGAATCTAATATTTTTTTCATGCATGCACAATTGTTAGTCATCGACATCATTGTAGAGACACAAAAGATAATTTTATAGGAACCGACAAGCTCATATATATTTTACTACAATATTTTGGGGTCGAAATATGGAGTTTTCTTTGTGTGTGGCCATTAACAAAAGAATAGAAAGTTCAACCTTGTATGTGTGAGAAGTGAGCTCAATATATTCAAATGCATTTGTAAGATTATGATGCCTAATTTTGTTCGTGTATGTAGCTAATCAAATTAGAACACACTTAGGTACACATGACATTAGTAGATAACAAATGTGCATAGTTTCTTGTTACTTCACGACTTTGTTATTTAACAGCTGTTACAAGTTCAACGTTTGTATCAAAAAATTGTTTGTTAACAATTTATAGTTTGTATCTACATAAATAATTTCTTGTCTCATTTTTAAGGTCATGAACATTGTCCCTCTCGGTCGATCAAACTTAACCTTAAACACTACTCTCCTCTCTTATTTTTATAGCATGATTCGAACATTGGCTCAAATAAAGTCTCATACACATATATGAGTTTCTTGGCTCACACATGAGCCTTTATAGTTTGAAACCTCATCGAATTGAGAAAAAGAGCAATTTCACTATAATTGCCACCCAACTGGCACGTGCAAATGTCTAAAATATCTCATCATTCTTCATTATCTCCACCATACAAAACGCGTGATTCCACACACACGCTCCAATGCCTCCAAGGCCGCACCCCCGGACTCAACTCCAACCTTGAAGAATCATATCACTTCGGACATGATCTATAGACGTGCCTTGACCCCCGAATGTTTTTTACGTGAGGCACATCTAATTAGTAACATCCCATACCTTGTAATACACATATCGATAAATACGCGTGAAGACTCCCAGTATGGTACACTCTAGAGCAACTTCCTAAACATGATCCTTCAGCGGCCTCCAAGGCCTTATCCCCTCAAGGACCCCAGGGTGATGGCATCACTATTGCGTCATCACAATGACATCATTGACACCTCACTAATGGGCCATGACGCCACATCATTGTGACATCATCGTATGATGAATAAAATCGTCATTTGAGCTCATGACATCATCACAACACTTGCGTGATATCACCAAACTCACTTGCAGTTAATCATAAAGCGGTATACTACCCATACAATCTTGACTTTGTGAGTATATACCCCGTAAAATCATGAGGTATGGATTCTTTTCGGACTTTGGAGATTTATTTGTGTCATTTAGACAACATGAACTCTCTAATTCGATCTCCTTACAATTTCACAGTTACACGCTCAATGGTAAAAAATTCTTATTCTCACGCCTGAGTTGAAATCTAGTGGTAGCCCACTCAAGATGAAACAAAAGAAGACTTAGAGATGTCATGATTTTTTGCTCCAAAGATCTATCATAAATTCCAATGAAAGAGATGTATAAGTAATGATTTGATATGCATGTGATTGCCAACATGCATGATGCATCACTCCCTTTTCACTAATTTATTTGAGAAGAAAAATGGTTGTCAACCAAGGAAGAAGCTTTTCTTGTTCTTTTGAGGGCAAATCAAAAGAGGTTTCTTCCATTTAGAAGGAAAGAAGTAGAGATATATAAATAATAAAGAGAGAAAATTGATGGAAAAAGTACAATATTGCCTTGTCATCACTAATTTGTTGATGCATGCATGAATATGCCTAGTCACTGAACAGTCATAGAAATGAGAATCCATGTCAGCTTCTATGGCCAAAGAAGCAGATTGATGATGAAGTTTCAGCTGCCATTTTTGAAGGTGCTGACTTGCAACACTTCATTAACCACTCACTATCACATTTTGACTCAGCACCTTCAAAATTATATATATGTGTAGTGCAATATCAGTTTTGATCTTAAATTAGTCTAGTCATGCATGTGAAAATTCTTGAATGAATGGAAAGTTTGTGTGCACAAATTTAAATAGGAAAACAACTATACAAAGAAAGATATTTTTGTATTTATTTTAGTTTATCTATTTAAAAATAATCAATTTTAAAAAGAGATCGCGCTCCAACGATTAAAGTGAAAGGTCAAATGATTTTGTTTCTCCTGAATTTGGCGAAATTTTAATTTGAGCTTATATAATCATATCTTCAATTCTTGTTTGTTTTAAGCATTGGACTACTAATTTTTTTTATTCTCACCCCTTGAACCGGCTAGAATAATTGACACATCAACATATTGTGAACTAAATGATTTTGCTGATGTGTAACCAGGGAGACAAAACCATTTAACTTATAAATGATGACGTGAAAACTTGTTGATGGAGATTTGCTGACGTTACTTGTTGACGTGTCAGTGGGTTGTCTATTCTAGCCGGTTACAGGGTGAAAATAAAAATAGTAGTCCAAGAACAGGACAATATGAGATAGAGTCAAAATTTTGTCAAGAAAAAAACATGTTGGCTTGTCAAATAACGCTACTTATTCTCATATATATAGAGGTTAAGGATCCTAAGCCAAG
>JAYMTF010002570.1:0-17758 GCA_036897485.1 Pelargonium nanum | reverse complement strand
ATATATATATATATATGTATATGTCATGTGACCACCACCTCTATATTTTCAGCTCAACCACAGGTTTTAAATCCCATCTCATAATTATGAGCTCCTCAAATCCACAGAAACAGAGAGTCACATATATATATGACCAAAATAGCTAGCTTTTATCCCATAATGCCCTTAAAACACACCCTCTCTCTCATCAACATCATGAAGCTTCAATCCATTCATGAGCTGCCCATTGGGAAGCACCAGAAGCTGCAAATAACAGTCCCAAAGATGGCCATACTAGCAACCCTAATGCTTGTTCTTCTCACAATCATACCTCTCTACAATTCTTTCCTAAAATACCCCTTATTTGTGTTCACCAACAATATTACCTCTATAGCTCCCATATCTTCTTCCTTGGACCATGATGAGGCCATAAGTGTCCTCCCTAAGGAAGATCATTGCGACATGTTTTCCGGCGAATGGGTTCCCAATCCGGAGGCGCCTTACTACACAAACTCGACGTGTTGGGCGATACATGAGCACCAAAACTGCATGAAATATGGAAGACCAGACACTGAGTTCTTGAAATGGAAGTGGCAACCATATGAATGTGACCTTCCTGTCTTCAACCCGGCACAGTTTCTGGAGCTTGTGAGAGGGAAATCAATGGCGTTTGTTGGAGATTCTGTGGGAAGAAACCAAATGCAGTCATTGATTTGCCTACTTTCAAGGGTACGCTATAGCAATTCCTAACATAGTAACATGCATGCATATTTTGCTATTCTTATTTTATAATTGTCTCCGATTTTGGTTGGTTTTAGGTTTTAAAATAGGTAATTTGTTATCACTTTCTCGTAATGATCATTTCTCACTTCATCTACCGAGATTTAAAATCGCGGCCTCTACTAAAAAAGTTGCGATGTTTAATTAAGTTAATAATCTAATATTTAGAAATACATTTATCGAAATTTATGTCTTCAATTAGTTAAATGCGACGTGAAATATAATCTACGTGAATATTCACAATTTCTCTTTACTTGTAGCAGGTAATTATCATCAGTAGTTTAATACTTCAATTATTTCCTGGTTTAGTTGCAAAGTTAGTTGACCTAATTAATTACCTACTTCAAAAGTTTAGTGAAGTGAGAGTATGATATATTTTAATTACTATTACTAAAAGGAGAGAATATTTTTAGTAATTCAATGTGGCAGGCCAGGTTTACCAACTCACTGTCCTATGAATTAACTACTTCCAAAGAAATTTGACAAGAAGAAGAGAACAATTTAAACTTAATTATCTTTAAAAAAAAATTGTACTTATTTATTTCATTTAATTTTAAATATTTGGTACGTAGCATTTTCCGATCAGAAGACGTTGTAAGTTTCTGAAAAAAGACATTTAGCTGAATTATACATGCATGGTTGTAACTAATTAGTGTTTAATGCACAATAATCATGTTAATAGTGACGAGATATACCACTTAATCGACATAATGGTCCCAAAACAACTTATATATTTAAGTGATGCAAAGAAATTAAGAATTTTTTTGGTAATATGTATTTGTTCATATCTATAACAGGAGATGTGGCTGAGAAAGATAGGAATATATGAAAAGCACTTTCTAGCCAACAAATATATAAGTTTTTTTTTTGAAACAACAAATATATAAGTTAAACATAGAATAATACTAAAACAGATATATACAAGCAATAATTGGATTAATATAACCAAGTAGGAATCATCACATCAGTATAGTTCAAACTTTAGCATTAATGCAATCATTTTTCGCTATGAAATTGAAATAAATTATATAATGTTGAATTTTTCTTCTTATATCTTATCTCATAGATATTATTGGGATTTATATTGTCTGCATAACAAATTAACAAAAAAAATAATTATTTAAAAATAATTAACTCATGCTTTAGCTAGGTTATTCAGACCAAGGTGAGGGTGACACCAATGCCTTTAGGTTGATAATCTCATATATTCATGATTTTTATTATTATTTTATTATAATAGATTTCTCTTATGTTAGTCGGTTTGCAAACCTAGTAGTCCATACTTTAGGTATAGATCCTCAGATTCTGAGCCAAGCATTTCAACGTGGATTGGTTTCCTATCATAAGCTGAGAACTTGTTGGATGATGATCTTGATTAGTTAATAAATTCATGGGTTATTTAAAAAAATGAATTGAACATTCATACAAATTTTTTTTAAAAGTTAATTACAATGTTAGGAAAAAATGGTAAACTATTCTTGTTATAATATGTGTGGAGGTAAGTAATGGCTGGCTCCTAACTTTTATAGATTTGAATGGCCTCAATTGGTAGATATGTATAATTGTCTTCCTCTAAGTTTTCTTTGTAGCCTCAATTTAAGAAACTAACAAAGACACCTTAACTAATTCCTCTTTAATTACACTAACCACTAAAGTGTTATCACATGTTGGCACGTCTCTCTATTTCATGAAAATATATGAGCATAGTATGCTTCAAGTTACAATGTCACATTATATATATTGACATTGTGCCTACCAATTTTTTTCTTCTTTAAATCATAGAGTGTTAGGTTATGGTTTAGTGCTGTATTGGGTAGCTAAGATAGTGTTCTCTAATCCATTCCCGCATTTAATAATTACTCCATCTCATTATTATATAAGATGGGACCGGCTTCACTAATCTACTTTTAATTTCCATTCTATTATTTTAAGATATCTATGTAAGCTTTTGTCTTCTTTTGTAGCATATAACAGCTATGCATGAAAGTTGATCTCAATTATTTTCTTTTTGCTAATCAATAATTAAGCCGCAGGACCCAGATCAAGATTTTTTCTATATCGCATCAATGTCTATTACTAATAATAGATATAACACTATTAATAATGAGTATTTTATTCGATCAAAGGAACACTACAAGAGAAAATATTTAGTTACAGACTCAGCTACTAGCCAACACCCGTCGCAGATTAGAAACGGAATAGTGATAGATTTTGCCCTTACGTAGCAGATCACCGACGGGACCCGTTGCAAAAAATGGCGGGAAAATTTAGCGATATTTTTTCTCAGTGCCAAAAAATTGCTATGAGAATAACCGTCATAGAATGTCGTCGGAAAGTGTATCGACAGTGCCTCTGTCGCAGAACAGAAACGCGAAACAAATTCGTTGCACATAAATGGTCGATTAGGGTTTCATGATTTGCAACAGGTTAAAACACTTGGTAGATACACGAATCTTTTACTCTATCCATCCCAAACTAAATGACTTGTTTCATTTGTAATTTTGTTTAAAATAAGTATATTGTTTTCTGTTAAAAAGTTACTCATACATGAGTTAACGACATGTTAGTTGCTATTCTTTTTAAGTTTTATGTTCAATCCGCGTTTACGATTGTCAGGTTGAATATCCTATAGATGTTTCCACGACATCAGACGAGGACTTCAAAACGTGGAGATACCCCTCCTACAACTTCACAATAGCCACATTTTGGTCACCACATTTGGTAAGAGCCAAAGAATCGGACGCGGACGGTCCGGACCACACCGGCCTCTTCGACCTCTACCTCGACGAATTCGACCAACAATGGACAACCAAAATCAAACCCTTCGACTACGTGATCCTCAGCGCCGGTCACTGGTTCTACCGTCCCATGATGTACTACGAGAAGCGCCGCCTCGTGGGCTGCCACTTCTGCTCCAAGGACAACGTCACGGACCTCCAAAAGTTCTACGGATACCGAAAGTCCTTCCGGACAGCCTTCCGGGCCATCAACCAGCTCGAAGACTTCAAGGGCATGGTCATTTTGAGGACTTTCGCGCCGTCCCATTTCGAGAACGGGCTGTGGAACCAAGGCGGCGACTGTGTCCGGCGGCGACCGTTTCGGAGCAACGAGACGGTTCTTGAGGGCGTGGAGTTGGAGTTTTATATGATCCAGTTGGAGGAGTTTAGGGCTGCGGAGAGGGAAGGGATCAAGAGAGGAGTGAGGTACAGGTTGATGGACATAACGCAAGCTATGGGGATGAGGCCTGATGGGCATCCTAGTAGGTTTGGGCATTGGCCTAATGCGAATGTAACGTTGTATAATGATTGTGTGCATTGGTGCTTGCCCGGGCCGATCGATACGTGGAGCGATTTTCTGCTTCAGATGATCAAGATGGAGGGTAGGAGGTCGTTCCGGGAGGTTCATATGAGTGACAGAAAATGAGATGTAATTAGATTTGTTGGGACTTGGGAATGTTGTTATCGATTAGTCGTTGAGCTATCTTAGTGTGAAATCGTCCATACAAAGCTATTTGTTGTGTGTAATATTAATTGTGTTGTTAATTGTTATTTGAAAGATTTTATAATTATAAATTTATGCATGTATTACCTAGACGAAAAATTATAAGTGTTCATTAGACTGAAAAATCGTGTTTACCGCTGTTGTTCAACCGATCAATGAGACAAACAAAGGAAAGCCGGCTTTGCCAGCGTATCGTTGGCTAATATTCGGGATTTTCTGTTTTGCGACTAAAAAGTCCGAGTAGAGCATGGATTTTGGGAGGGTCACAACTCACAAGGATGTGGATTCGCTTGCTAATAAATGGATGTATATTTATGACCGGTGTTTTATAGTTGATCAAATGTCAAATTTTGCCGCGGATGATGTTCGTGGTGTGACATAGCCTCATCGATGTATGTCCAATGTGTTGGCGAGGGTCTCTTGCTAGATGTTTTTTTCTTTCCTTGTTTCTACCCAAAAAAAAAGGTGGTTAAGGTTAAGGGGTTGTAGACAGGGACAATAACCTTCTCTTCCCGAAGGAGGATGACCCTCTTTATTCTCTTTATTCATTATCTAGGCTTCATGTGAGGTGAGACCCTATCGCGTGACCTTTGTGTTTCTTAGAAAATGTTCTTATACTTTGAATTTTCAGGGGCGAGTGTTGAGCGTGGATCCAACGATCGGAAAATTGATTTCTCATTCGAATTTCTTCAAGTGTTATGGTGGCCCTTTGAGTGCCAAGCATGGGTCCCATTGCCAATAGTTGGATTGATATATGATTTTTGGGATAGCATAATTTTCTTTTTATAAGTTAAGAATAAGTTAGTTATGGTTTAATTTCTTCCTCATAGTGGCCTCATGTGATTTTGTTGTAACAAAAGTAATTGACACTCATTTCCAAATACAAGAAGTTAATAATTGTTACTTATATAAACTTACATATATATAATCTCATATTTTGCACACACGCTCCACTAATAAAAATTAAGAAGTGTGAAAATAAAAGTTTGAGACAAAATGAAAGTTAAATAAATATGTTTTGTGATGTTCGCAATGCAATTGTATAATTGGAGCATCTATGATGCTACGTCTTCATAGTTATGAACATTTATAACATGTACAAGGAGACTTTCCTATAAGAAATCCCAGAAGCTCCATTATTGGGGGAAAAGGAAGAGAGATAACTTGTCATAATTGCAAGTCTACATCCTACCACAATTTTGGCATCAAATTGACATCAGACTCTCTTTATGATGTACGGATAACACTTAAGCTCTTCATGAAAACACTCATTAGTGGATTTCTTTGCACAAAAGCTACCTCAATGACCCACATAAAACTAGATTGCAGCCCATGGCCTAACACCAACACCAACATATAGCCTCAGGTGATTATATATAGATAATAGCTAGGCTGTGGAATGTGCTATAAAATTGGGAGACAATTATGCTACAACTTATTTCCAAAGCTCTCTTACTCTTTCTTCTTCTCACTATAACCTCTCTCCAACTATTGAACAAATCAATATCTTCTCCTTGGCTGTCTCTTATATACTATGCTCAGACTATAAGTTCAAAGGAGTGCAATCCATTTCGCGGGAAATGGGTTCCCTACGAGGGGATGATACCACATTACAGCATTGCAACTTGTCCGGAAATATTCGATCAGCAGAACTGTATGAAGTTTGGGAGACCAGACACCGACTTCTTGAAATGGCGGTGGAAACCGGATAATTGTGAGCTACTACCTTTGTTTGATGCCACCAAGTTCTTGGAGCTTGTACGAGGCCAGTCCATGGCCTTTGTTGGAGACTCCTTGTCAAGAAACCAAATGCAGTCTTTGCTATGCCTCTTGGCCCGTGTAAGTATTTAGGTTCTTTGATTTGACTTTCATTCGTTATTGAATGTCAATGATTCATATATGATGCTACCCAAAAAATCATAAGTTTACTCGACGAGTTACATATTTTTTGTTCACGCTATCTCAGGTGGTGAATCCAATAGATGTTTCTCGCACAACAGATCCAAGATTCAAACAATGGCTCTATGCTGACTACAATGTCACCATATCTTCTTTCTGGTCACCATATTTAGTTAAAGCTATTGAGACGAAACCCAACGGATCAACCTACAATGGCCTCATGAATGTTTACCTAGACGAGGCAAACCAAGCCTGGGCCGGTGAGATAGAGACATTTGATTATGTGATAGTTTCCGCGGGAAGATGGTTCTTCGGACCACAAATATTGTACGAACACGGACAGATAGTTGGATGCTATGCATGCAACAACAAAAACACCAACATAAAGAAACAGAACATGTTGTACGCATACAGGAAGGCCTTCAGGACTACATTTGGGACTCTCTTGAGGCTCGACAACTTTAAGGGGACGACATTTTTAAGGACCCTGTCCCCGACACATTTCGAGAACGGGAAATGGGACGAAGGAGGGAGTTGCGAGAGAAGGAGTCCGGACTCGGAGATGAGACTTGAAGGGGATGATTTGGAGTTGTATTGGACTCAAGTGGAGGAGGTAAGGGAAGCTGCAAAGGCGGGGATGGAGAGGGGGTTGAGGTTTAAGGTTCTTGACACGAGCGAGGCTATGGTGGTGAGGCCTGATGGACACCCTAACCACTTTGGTCATTGGCCTCAAGAAAATGTCACCATGGCTGATTGTGTTCACTGGTGCTTGCCAGGTCCAATCGATACTTGGAATCAGTTTTTGCTTCACATGTTAGAGACGGAGGCTAGTCGTGATCATCACGAGTAGCTATGTAATATAGAAGAAGAAGTGACTGCAAGAAGTTTGTTTTTCGACCCTACCATACCTGTGTTCTTGTCTCTTTATTTGTTACATTTTGCTCACTCACAACCGCCGTAAAACATAATTGTTCCGGTCATGGATCTTATTTAACTTGAGGAACTTTGGCTAGTGATTCTTGGACTTTCTCCTCAGCAAATGACAAGTCAACCATATTCCCCTGCAAGTACTTCTCGTAAGCCGGGAGATCAAAATGGCCATGCCCGCACATTGCCATAAGTATAACCTTGGCTTCCCCGCTCTCTTTACAGTGTAAAGCTTCCCTGATTGTCGCAGCAATTGCATGTGTTGGCTCGGGGGCTGGAATTATTCCTTCCGTCCTAGCAAATTGTATGGCACCTAAAATTATAAAATGTATCAGTCTTGGCACAATAAACAATTCATGGTTAGTAGTTGAAGGCTTAAGCCCTGGTAAGGAAATGAAGTTACCTCGAAAGCATTCAGTTTGGGGAATCGAAATTGCTTCCATATAACCCAATTCATATACATGTGAAATTAGAGGCGCCATACCATGGTACCGCAACCCCCCTGCAGAAAACAGAATGCATCAATGTATGACGAAGAGGAATTGTAATTCAACGGATCTTTGCTCTGAATACAAACAATATATCTTACCGGCATGAATGGGATCGGGAATGAAGTCATGCCCAAGTGTGTGCATCTTCATCAGTGGAGTCAAGCCCGCTGTATCACCATAATCATATGCATAGACACCTTTGGTTAATGAAGGACATGCTGCAGGTTCCACCGCTCTTATAACTGGGTTGATTTTGCCTTTGAGCTTCTCTCGGATGAACGGGAAGCTAAGCCCTGCAAAATTGGAACCACCACCAGTACACCCAATGATCACGTCTGGTGTTTCACCCAACGCTGCCATTTGATCTATGCACTCCTCGCCTATGACAGTCTGGTGTAACAGGACATGATTGAGAACACTTCCTAGACAGTACTTGGTATCTGGATTCATAGCTGCAACTTCCACAGCTTCCGAAATAGCTATCCCTAAACTACCTGGGCTCAAAGGATCCATTTTAAGAATATTCCGACCTGCCTCAGTGATATCCGAGGGAGATGGGTGTACCTTAGCCCCCCAAGTTTGCATCATTAGTCTACGGTATGGTTTTTGATCATAAGAAGCTCGGACTTGCCATACCTATGCAAAGCAAGAAGATAACAAAACATGAATGCTAGATCAGGGAAATATAGACCAAGAGACATCGTACAAACTTCATTTTCAAGAAAATAATGTATAATCAGGACGATGGCCCCAGAAATTGGACTCAAATGTTCTTACTAAATAGGCAAAATTGATTTTCTTAGATCTATCAGTGTATCATTATATGCGTTAAAAATTATATTAGTGTCACTTACTTCACAGCTAAGGTCAAATAAGCTGCAAGCGAAGGCCAAAGAACTGCCCCATTGGCCAGCGCCAGTTTCGGTAACAACATTTTTGATCCCTTGTTGAGCATTATACCAGACTTGAGGAACTGCAGTGTTTGGTTTGTGTGATCCTGCTGGGCTGCCACCTTCATACTTGTAATAAATTCTAGCAGGTGTGTCAAGAAGCTTCTCCAACCTCTTGGCTCTACATGCAACTAAAAAATGTGAGGCTGTATCTTAACAAAGTACAGTACACAATGAAAAATAAACAAAAAAAATGTGTTATTAGCATAAAAGACCTTATAAGAGGGGTTGGGCGCCAGAGTCTGTAAACGTCATGAACTTCATTTGGAATATCTATGAATCTATCAGTGCTTGCCTCTTGCTTGATCAGCTCATCAGGAAAGAGAGGGGACAAATCCTCGGGTGTGACTGGTTCAAAAGTCTTTGGATGCAAGGGTGGAGGGGGTTTGATTGGAAGGTCAGCAATTAGATTGTACCACTGATGAGGAATTTCACATGGTTTTGGATTAGAGCTGAATGATGATCTTGCCCGTATTCTACATCCATATGAAGACTTCGATTTCAAAGTAAGACACTGGTTCCACTGCCCCTCACCTGAAGGTAAGAGATGAGTGCACAACAGAATCATATAAAGCAATGCACAAGCAAAACTCTCAAAATTAAACGAAAAGAGCCTAGATATAGGTACAAGAAGAGAGCTAAGGCAGACGGGTAACTAGGCCCAAACAGAAACTCTTCTACAATGTTAAACTTAACTCCAACCCAAACTTCAAGTGGCGACATACTTTGCGCTCTTTCAATGTAGGATTCGTTAGCAACCAAAATGCCTAATATAGGGTTAATGTTGAAAAGAAAACTAACAGTAATAGGTAGATTTGCATTATGAATTCTTTGCCCAACCTATAAATATAAAGAGTTACGAAGCAGGATAAAGTTTGATAGTCAAATCCATGAGATGGTTTCAAAAATTGCAGCTGTTATTTCAATATAGGGTACATTTTTTCCAACAAAACCTAGCCTCATACGGTTGAAACATAAACAGAAACATATAGTACCAACTACCAAGTTAAGTTCTGTACAGAAATTCTTCTTATTTCTCTGATACATATTCATCAGAAAGAACAGGAAACAACATTTCCAGACAAAAAAACAAAGAGGTTT
The DNA here is from genome assembly GCA_036897485.1 of Pelargonium nanum. Lineage (NCBI taxonomy): Eukaryota > Viridiplantae > Streptophyta > Magnoliopsida > Geraniales > Geraniaceae > Pelargonium > Pelargonium nanum. Next base: position 8,130 of record JAYMTF010002570.1, on the reverse strand, counting down.
TGCTATGAACTGTCTTGGTAAAGAAAGAAACATCATAAGATTTCCATAAGGAACCAAGCACCATAAGATTTTCATAAGGAACCAAGCACACCATAATTTATATATTTGGAAGAGAACACATTCAGAAATATGCAGACAAAAGATTAAACCCAGAAAAAAGTAGGAGAAATGTTACCTTTAGGGAGTGAAGGTGGAAAAAAAATTGGAAGTGAGGTTGTACTGAAAAAACAGGAAATGCCCATTTCTAATTTCAGGTACAATTGAGAAACTGGAAAGGATGAGAAGGACTTAGGTAGGGATTAATGGATTGGAGATGGGACCATCAACACTGCCACTGCAGAAAATTGAAATATTGAGGTGGTGGTTGCTATTCTTAATACATGTAGTCAACTATGGGTTCTCAGTTTTTGAATAGTCATTAATAGATGTAGCTATCTTCTTCAAAAGCTAGAGTTAAATTTTGATGAAGCTGCACATGCCCCCAATTACTATGCATTAATTATTATTAATTTGGGATTCATACTTGTTAGTAAATTGTTTGAAATGATTTGAGTAATCTTATTTTTTTATTTGAATATTTTCATTGAAAACTCTATTTATTAGTTAAAATATAGAAATTATCAGCATCCAATTAGTATCTAGAGTGCATATTAAAGTTGTAATAATTTACTCAAAAAAAATGTTGTAATAATTAGTAATATTGAGTGTGTAAAGGAATATGTTTGACAACTTTGGATATTCAAATGTGTTTGTAGATGTTAGACATTTGATGAACACTATGGACCCTCCTTTTAGGCTATATTTAATTTGAATTGTTGCTTGTTGTTTTCAATTTTCATTGGTATTGCTAAATTATATGGGGAAATTCATAGAAGAACTAAAACAGAGTTTATTTATTTATTTTTGTCAGCACATTGGGGTGGTCCATGGCATGGGCTTCATGAGCTGAGCCTTGGTCCAGTCTGCTCATTAATTTTGCAATTGGATGCTGGGCCTATTGTGTAAAACTTCAAATCTCAAATTCTTAGTTCACCATAGAAAAAAAAAACCTCTGAAACATAAAGGCTCAATCTAGTCAACAACACTTAAAAGAGAAAATCGAACATCGAGAGAATCAAACGCTTTAAACCGATTGTCTGAAGTTCATTCCAATTTGCATCGAACCTTGTGGGTGTGTCTATAATCACAGTTGAGTACCAAACTCCCATCCATTCTCCTCAACACAAAACTCTCCACCAACACATAACACCCAAACCTCACCCACTCACAACTCTCACTAGTAATTTGTATTCCCTTCTCCACTCTCACACCTCTCTCCCTCCCACCAACCCACCCTCCTTCCTCTTGCACCATCCTCATCTTCTCCACTATAGCTGAGCTCAATCCCACACCCATCCCTCTCTGGTTCACACCTCTATACCATAAGAACCCACCATGCCCACTTCTTGGCTCCTTCACACCCCTCACCTTCCCATACACCATAGCCACTTCCCTCTCCACAATCTCATCCACCAACACCCTGTTCTCTCCACTCCCATCATTCTCAAACCTATAAATCTCCTCCCACCATTGCTCAAGTGTCATGCTGTACACCATTGACTTCCTCATTTGCTTCTTTAAAAGCTTCCCTTCCTCTTTTACAAATATGAAGGGGCAGTACCATCTGCCCACAATGACAGAGGCTGAGCACTTGCTAGACATGGGGAAGTCAAAGTCCGGGAGGCGCTCCCGGAGGGGAGGGTCGAGGCCTAGAGCTTCCTTGAGCCGGTAAGGCCCGAACAAGCTCGAGCTCTTGACTTGCCATCCTTTTCTTCTGAGGAACTTGGGAGGAAGGCCATCATGAGGAGCCACGGACTTGGCGAAAAAGGCGTCTTGATGGTATCTGTGGATCTTGATTTGCTGATAGATGTCTTTGTAATTGAATGGTCTTGGTTTTAAGTCTATTATCACATTGCTGAAGCAGCATAACCCCATGTCCTCCTCCCTTGAACATGTGCATACTTGTCTGTAATTTGTCAGCAAAATTAACAAAATTGTAGTTGCATATATATATATATATATGAGAAGCTAATTAATAACTCAACATGAATAATCCAAGAACTACCCTTTATATCTGCCTTTGGCTCTGACAACATAGTAGAGATTGGATGAGAGTGGCTGGCCAAGAACTGGGATGAACCAAACCTTGGTAACAACAGTCTCTCCATAGTGTGATGAATACACAATTTTCAACATCTTGTCCTGTGGAAATGGCAGTTTCTTGATAGTCTTCCTGTTGCAGAGACCCCAGCAATAGGTGTCCTGTGCTTCTGCTTCTTCATCTGTCATCACAAGGTATCCCGAATAAGGAGCATCCGGTGGCGGGATCGAAAGAGTGCTTGGGAACTTCCTGTATCTCGAAAGAGGCCTTGTCACATACATTTCTTTTGATTCTGTTGTCTGGATTGCAGTAATAGCAGCTCATGTTTCATACATATAAATATGCAGTGTTTCCTTGCAAATTAAGAAATAAAAAGATGGGTGCTACAAATATATATGATTGAAAAATAGAGCAGATGATCCATGAATTAGCACACTTTAGAAAGCCAGCAGCATAGAATTCACACTTGGCTCATAGTAAAATAAGCAACAAAAGTATATGCAAGGATCTAGAATAAACAACTTGATCAAGAGAAAAGAAAGGTTATCTTGTAGGGTCTATCTACTTTGTTTGTCCACTTTCTTTTATGTCTAGCTTTACTTTCTTTTCTGGGTGACAAATGAATAGACTTGATCTTCCTGGTCATTGGGTGGTGGTGGAATTAGTGTTCTTGCTTTCTATCAACAATTTGATATCAGGCAATATTTCTAGATGATGGAACTATTAAAAAGCTAGCATTTTACAAGAAAAAGAAATGAAACATGGAAATCCATGATAGTTGGTTTTGTTAATGTCCCACGTTGAAAGAATGTGAAATATGTCGCCACTTGATATACACGTTGAGCCCTCCCCCTATTAGCTTAAGCTCTTAGGTTGGATCAAGTTTAACATGATGTCAGAGTTGGTTTTGTTTGGGCCTAGTGACTCGTCTTTGTTGCCTCTTTTCTTGGTCCACGTGCAAGGTCTGTTGTGTTATCCGGCCTGCACGTGAGGGGGAGTGTTAGGAGGGTTAATGTCCCAGATTGAATGATTGTGAAGTTTGTCGTCACTTGATATACACGTTGAGCCCCTATTAACTTAACCTTTTGGGTTGGACTAAGTTTAACAGGTTTATTCAATGAATATCAAACAGTTGTGTTCTCATTCCCATTTACATTTAATCTTGTGGGTGTGCCTAAAATCACAATTCATCACCACACTTCCATCCATTCTCTTGAAAACAAAACTCTCCACCAACACATAACAACCAAATCTCTTCCACCCACTCTCACTTGTGTTCTTCTCCACCCTCTTCACTCTCACACTCCTTTCTCTGCCATTTCCATCAGCCCACCCTCCCTCCTTCTCCACCCATTCCATCCTCTCAACAATGGCTGAACTCAAACCCACCATCTTCTCCTTATTGCTAACCCCAAACCAAACAAACCCATCATCCTCAAACTTTCCCATGCCCTTCACCACTTTCACTCCATCCACAAAATCCACCTCCCTTTCCAAGATTGTCTTCACTGTCACCACATTATCATTGCCTTCAACACAATCTTCACTCTCCTTGGCATAAACTTCCTCCCAATATTGCTCCATTGTGATGTTGTAGAACAAGGATGTATCCATCTGCTTCCTCAAGCTTGTGCCTTCCTCTCTCACAAACATAAATGGACATATCCATTTCCCTATTGTAATAGGACTGGACCGCGTTTTAGGTAGTGAAAAGTTCAATTGTGGGAGTTGCTTGCTAATCGAGTCATTGAGGCCTTGAGCATCATCATAATGAAATAGACACGGGCTCACAAAGTATAGACTCCATCCTTTTCGCCTTAGAAAGTTTGGTGGAAAACACTCAGGAACAATAGATTTGGCATAGTAACCATCTTGACCATTGCCACATATTTCCACTTGTTGGTACAAGTCCCTGTGGTCAAAATGTTTTTGCAAATCATCTTGCAAGATGTTCCCAAAACACAATGAGCTTCCAATGTCATCTTCTGTCAAACACCTGCATGCCTGCCTGCAAAATATATATGAACCTTGTTGAAACAATATACACAAAATGAGTGGTTAATTATAAATCATGGCCATACCCTTTATATAAGCCTCTTGCGCGGATAACATAGTAACGATTGGAGGACAAGGGCTGATTAAGGACAGGGATGAACAGGACATCATCTCTTGTATCTCTTCTATAAGAGATGCTGAGAATTCTGTTTTGAGGAAATGGTAGTTCCTTAACACTGTTTGAATAAGTAATAGGCCAGCAACACCTATGATCATCTTGTTCGTCGCCTTTGATGACTGCGTAACCTGAATTAGGAGCTCTTGGTAATGGTGCTGAGAGGTTGCTTGTATGTTCTTCGAACATCGAAAGACGCCTTGTTATGTACATGATTTGTACTGATCAGCCTAGAGTTTGAAGTTGGCAATTTGGGTTTAGCATGTACATATAGATATGCAAAAAATTGATATAAACAATGAAAGGATTCAGAGGCCTCTCCTTGGATGTTATGACTTGAAGTGAGCAAGTCTTGTATCTATTGGTGCTCCAATGAAGTGAAGATGCTGATTTTAGGACTAGATTTCTACACATTTATCACTTTAGTTTAGGACATTCATATAGGTTACAAGAGAGCACCAATTTGAGAAGTTGACAACACATTGTAGGCTTTTATTTGTAATACAAATCAAGGATTATGCATAGGAGCATACATTTATTTTTACAAGAATATTGAATTACTAGTGAAAATTTGGCATTTGCATATATTTCGATTTGGTGCATCGACACTGTCCCACCGTGCAAAGGCAATCAAGCATGCCACCAAGGCATGGAGGAGAACATTTATCTCTGCAATCTCTGTCTGACCTGCATTCTACTGCACGTTTCACTTCTTCATTTGCCTCCACCACCACTGCACATCAACACACCCCATTTTTGTTTATATATTCACTAGGAAAAAAAGCTGCAAACTGTAACGGAGATATGTGAGAGAAAATTCTCCGTCACAGATTGTGACAGAAATCATATTTTTTATCACACACATTTTGGACGGAAATTTCTGTCACAACCATTTCTGACAACTCAAACAATGACAGAAATAATCTGTCACAGTTCCGTCACAAATTACATTTTGTGATAACAATTTCTGTCACGAATCACAAGTGTTTTTTGCAGTGGTTGTTTCAAAATTAGCAATATATATGGGTTCCAAGATCACATTAGTTATTTACCTGTTGCAACAATAAGCATGATCACTAACAAAAAATAGCCAGACTTGTACGCATCTTTCTCCATATTCACACAATATTGAGCCGATGTTTGTAACTTTTTTCTTCCAAGGAGAAGTAGTTGTGAATTCTGTGATGTTCGCAGTTTTGTCAAAAAAAAGAAAAGGGTCTTTAAATAGTTCTCAAATGTAACGGCTTGGAAATATAATTTTCATCTTATTAGCTACAATGTAACGTTTTAATTCGTAAAATCTCACGCTACATTTTGATTCTTAATTTACTATGAAGTTATATAGGTTATAGAAGTATGTGAAATGAAACCTCCACTTATAGTTTTGTCAAAATATTGGTGTTTAAACGGTTCCCAAATATAACGGCTTAGAAATAATATTCATCTTAACTAGTTACAATGTAACGTTTTGCTTTGTAAAATTCTACATTACATATTGGATCTTACTTTACTATGAAGTATGATGTTATAGAAGTATGTGAAATGAAACCTCTACTTATAGTTTTGTCAAAAAAAATTGGTCTTAAAACAGTTCACAAATATAACGGCTTAGAATTAAATAATATTCATCTTAATTAGCTACAATGTAACGTTTTAATTCGTAAAAGTTTACACTACATTTTGGATCTTAATTTAATATAAAGGTATAGAAGTATGTGAAATGAAACCTCACTTGAAATTTTGTCAAAAAAATTGGTCTTTATACAATTCTCAAATATAACTGCTTAGAAATAACATTCATCTTAATTAGCTACAATGTAACGTTTTAATTCGTAAAATCTTACTTTATATTTTGAAAATTAATTTACTATGAAGTTACATAAGTTACCATTAATAAATAATCACCACTCAAATCCTGGCTTTTGCTACCCTATTGCTGTAACAAAATGCCTGAAAATAAGGTCTCTTAGAGGCCTGTTAAGAAACCCATTGATAACAAGGCTACTGATGTGGCCCAATTATGGAGATTACTTTGGCCCAAGTTAATAAAGAGGCCTGCTTAACAAAGTTGGGATCGTGTGTCAAGAACCATTTGAGACATACACAATTTAGGTGCATGAACTTTGATTAAATATTCATCAAATAAGTCATTTTATACAAATTTTGTACAAATAAGTGTATGAACTTTTAATTTTAAACAACCAAGTCAAATTAACTAACATTGTTAACTTTTTCCGCTAAAAATAACCACGTGGTAGTTTATGGGTCATTTTTAAGATGTGGATCATGACAAGAACATGGTGTGTTAATTTTGTACATAATTTTTTTTAAATAATTTCACAATTCATGTGTCATTTCATTATTAAAAATTAATTTACTGTTTTATTCCTCTCTGCTCCCATCTTCCTCCTTAGTGTTTTGTCTTCTTCTTTTTTTAAAAAATTAAATAAAAACGCGATCGGATTAAAAGGGAACACAAGATTAACAACCAAGTACCTATTTGTACCGTTGCACGTAATAGGAATGAAGAAGTATGTATATAGAGGAGCGTACATTTATTTTTGCATGCATATATATAGTGTATGCATGACATTAACGATAACATTGAATAAGCTAGCTAGTGAATTAAGATGTTGCAATATTTGCATAAATGGGAAGTTAATTGGTACATAGACATCTTTGATAGAAGCAAGTGCATTCACTCCCAAAGCTGCCGCCACTGCATGGAGGAGAGCATTTTCCGACGCAATCTCCGTCGCTGCTGCATTTTATTTCTCTTTTGATTCCTTCATTTGCTTCAACCACCACCACTCTACTTGAAATACCTACATGCAAATTACAATGCAACCATTAATTATTGTTTCCACATTATTAACAACATATATAATTACAAAATCAAGATCGTTATCCAAATACTTATTTACAAAATCAAATAAGCAGGCTTGTTCGAAACTTTCTTCATATTCACTCAGTATAGTTGTTGATGTTTATATATTTTTCTTTTCAGGAGCTGTAGTTTTATACTTTGGGATCCTAGCTCATAGTATATTTATATCCAAATTTTTACGTTTTAACTATTGTTATTGTAAAAATATACGTTACAATATTGTGGATCGATCTTAATTAACGATATATGAAGTTATGGAGAATACATTCTTAATTTAGAAAAACCACTAAAATTATCATTTATTTCTCCCTGCTATTTCAATACCAAAAACATGAAATTAAACAACTAAAAGAAAACCCATTGAAAACAAAGGCCCACTCTTGATGATAAAGCTCACAACTGAGTCTCAATTTAGTAAATAGTAACTCCCTTTGACTGAGCCCATGAATATTATTGTGGAGCCATAAAAGAGAGAGTGCGAATTTGGAGCGGTGCATTGCACGTGTCAGAATCTGGATTTGTGTAAAACAGTATATAAAGCTACACACATTTGAAACTATAAACCATCCCATCAATCTTCACAGCTTTCATTAATAATTCTACAGAATATATAGAAATTAAGTTGAAGAATCACCCATTTCAGCACAACAAAATGAACAATAGTCAGGACATGAGCAACAAGGCAGGGCAGATGAAGGACAATGCTGAGGTATTCTACAATCTTTTTTATTTATTTATATACAAATACAATTAATATATTTGCATGCATGCATGTTAATTGTTAATGCTACATATATATAAATGTACAGGAAAAAGGTAGCAGCATGATGAGTTCCATGGGCAACTCAATGAGCAATGCAGCTCAATCGGCGAAGGACTCGATGAGCAATGCAGCTCAGTCGGCTCAGGACACAATGAGCAATGCTGGTGCGC
>JAYMTF010002569.1:0-17758 GCA_036897485.1 Pelargonium nanum | reverse complement strand
TTTTTACTCATTTCTCAACTTCCACATTGGTGTGCTAGAGACATTTATTACAACAAAAACATAGATCTTTTCGTATTTTAGTTTTGGTCTACAAACAGAACAAAACAAAACACCATTTGTCCATCTGCAGGTTTACATTTATTATATTAATCGAAATAAATCCAAGACACATATATTACGCCCATTTATTATGAGATCATTGTTGAACACAGACAACATGCTCACCTTTAAAATTGAGAAGCTCACAAGACTATAACATATTTAAATTTTACCCTAACAATGAATACAAGACAATGAATTCTAATATCTCAGCTTGACTTGAAAAAAAACATTAATAAGCTAGAACAGTAAGACTGGTTATTTAGTATGTAATTTGATATAATAAAGTACACTTTTAGTTCAACAACAACACAAGCTCTCTCCATTTTGTTGAGGGAGTCAAAGTCAACAAATGAGCCAATCTACATATAGTTATTTGGGTTGGGATTGTGGTATCTAGTGAGTGTAGGTGCATGTGTAATATAAGCCACTAGCAAGAATGAAGGAACCAACTAATTAAAGGAAGAGAAAAAAGTATCTCACCCATGACTTATTTGCTGAGAGTCAGCCAATAAATTATGGTCAATTAGATGATGTCACATCAATTATTTACACTTATACCCGCCTTTAATAAATATTTGGACGCGAAGCGCCCCGCCCGAATCCATTTTGTTTATCTCTTGGCTGAGAGTCTCCTGATACTCTCAAAGGAATATATACAACATAATTAATGAAAGGACTATCTTATAAATGCATACTTGCGTACTATACTATATCATAGTAGATCACTAACTCAAATATATCTACCAAAACCTAACCAACCCACAACATACATACTTTATTACTACATTAGTCATTACATTACATTACCTTACCTATATATATGTGTGTGTAAATAGTTTTTTTAATTGGTGGACCCTTGAAAATAATTTTACTTCACTCCAACATGAACCGTGGATAAGCAGTGAACATGTAAACACAAAACAGTCCAAAAAAAGGAAAATCGACAGGAATCCATGGCCTGGTGCAGCTCATTAAAGGCCATGGCATCTTCTAGATCTGCCCATCATTCAATACATATATTAGTATATAGGTCAGGAGGCCCCATCGTATTTATTACGCCCCACACACAGTATTCTTTAGCATATCTCGACATCAGAGCAAATGGAGTTGATGTTATTATATATCCACATTTTTTACTAACCTCGATTGCCTGAATTAATCATAATTAAAGTGCGATTGTTCGCTTAACCCAGTCAAGTCTCGCATTGGAGCTGACAATTTAGACCGATTGATTGCATTTGATACCTAAATCGACTAATAGTGAGTTCAAATGCTATAAACCAGAGCCCAAGCTATTTTTTCAAATGTGTTTATCATGAGAGGTTTTCGTGTGAAATTGGTCGACCAAATCATATATTGAAAATCAACCCGATATGTTATCCAAAGTCTCAAGATTGAATATGGATTAGGCCTTTCTTAATTAAACGAAAAAATCAATCCATAACCCGAGTCAACACACATCTCTAAATCATTTCTCCTTTCAATTTCAATTTGTACAATTTTATTTCACAAAATATATAATAGTGGCCTTGTCATTACTTATGTATTTGACCCAGGATGATTACTATTGTTTTTTAATTAAACAAATTTGTCTAATTCTTGAAAGTGAAGAAAAGGGCAAGCAAATGCTTCAATCTCAATTTATCAACATAAATAAATGAATAAAGTCAAAAATGGGGTCACTTTCTCACATGTAATATGAGGCATCTCAATTTATCTCAATTTGTTAAGACTTATGAGGGAGTAGGCAGGAGAAAATTAGCTGTCACCTTTTCCATCAATCTAAATAATTAGGGTTTTGGGTTTATCTTCTCATTATTATTTAATTAAACTCATAATAGTACAACCACACATTACATGTGTCAATCCAAATTATAGATCAAATCGTAGTAAATTCGAATTCGATTCAAAAGATTATCGAATTAGATCAAACAAATTTTAAAAAATTAAGGTGAAATAAGTGGATATATCCCATTCGAGTTGTATCGGTCTAAAATTCGATCGAGTTTTGAGTAATGATTCAAACTGGCAGCTCTACCCCGCACACCACGACATCTGTTCACTATGCTCAATATTCATATTTCATGTTGTTTAATCTAATGAATAATGCTCTGAACCAGATTTGGTTGGCTGGTCTTTTCATTGTTTTTTGGTATTCTATTTCACTTTCAGCTAAGCTGTGAGCTGAGATCAGCTTTGATCACTTGCTTCACTTCCACTGTTCCACATTCTTCTTCTTCTTCTTCTTCTTTTTACTTAATTCATTGATTTGGAGTAGATTAGTTCACACCCACCTCTTGTGGGTCATCTCTTTCTTTTTTGATTCATTTTAATTTTTAGGTCAATTGGGAGGTTTTGGTCACCTGAACTCTTCTTCTTCTTGGTTATGTAAATTGGCAATGTCAGCTTCTTGACTTCTTGTTCTCTTCTTCTTCCATCTCAACCAACTGATGGTATATTATGCCACAACTTGAAGCTCCATTTTTTGCCATAAACCAAGCTCTCACTGTAAGCCATTTCATGTTTCTTTGGCTTCCCCTTTTTAGCACAAACTTGTGAGCTCAATTTTTTCAAAATGCTGGGTGTGAATTTCCAGTCCTCTCCTCCACAACTCAGCTCCAGAAGGTAAATCTTTTTGTTTTTCTCTTCAATTTCATCATTTCTTGCCATTAATCATGACAATTCTGGGTTTCTTGCAGCATTGGTGTTGATAACGAGCTGCTCAAAAGTGTACCCATGTCACCTAGACTATCTTCCTACCATTCTGGTCCTGTAAGTAGCTAGTTTCTGTATCAAATGGTCAATTATATAATATGCTTGAGAGTCATTTTCTCTTGAATGGTTGAATCAAAAAGTGGAATGTGGATATTTTAGTATATGATAATGGTCACTGATTGCTAACATTTTTATACTAAGTACCTAAGTTGAATTGTGATTCCAACATACTGGTTGCTTTGGTTAGTTTTGGGAGAATCTTGATTCTTGAAAGTGATATTTGGAGTGTGTTTTACTTTTTGACAATGAGGAGATTGATACTGAACTTAACTATGCCCCCACGGAAATGACGAAAACAAGCTATGTACTCATTTCTTAGAATTGAACTCCACAGACCCTGTCCTCAAATTATGCTAATATCCATGTCTCGAGCAAGTTGTATGCTTCAGATCTCCGGAACGACATTAGGATCTTTTCTAGCTGCACACAATGTTTCTCAAATTGAATCTACCTTTTGTCGGAACTCACGTGCTGCTCACCAAAATTTGCCCAGTTTGACTTAAGCACCTTATATCTGCTTCTCATAGATTCATGACCTTTCTTGAACATACTAACCTTGCTCTTATATCATATCTTATCACACTATTGTACAGTTGGAGAGGACATTGCCGGACGAGGCTTCCATTTGTTGGGATTCCGAGAGGGCATTTGGTTCAAGTTCCAGGAACTCCATTGCTTCTAATGGCATTCCAACAACAAAGGTAATTATGTTATACAAACCTCTGGCATGATTTATGCATAATTGATTAATATAAGGCTCAAACTTTCTATGCATATCTAGCGTTTCTAGAAACCATGCTCCAAACATCCCGTTCAAATCTTTCCGTACCATTGCGCTGCGCTTTACTTCTATTCAAATTATATGTTTTGATCTTTTTGCTTTCAGATGCAGTCTTCTAAAGAATTGAGGAAAGAAATTGCCATACTCGAGGTTGAAATTATGTATTTGGAGAATCATCTTCTATCACTCTACCGAACAGCTTTTGAAGAGCATGTGCCTACCTTGACAGATATCATGAAAACCCCTTTACATTCTAGGACAGTTTCATCATCACCAATAGCAGTGAATCAATCATGTCACACATTGGAGCCACGCATGCAGAGAGGTGGTGTCTTTTGTCCCGACCAAACTTTGCAGGCTAGTTATGAAACAGTTTTTGAAAAGGTAAACACGACTAACCTCCCAATTTTGTCAAATAAAGAGCTAGTTCCGTACAAATTTGCTTCTAGTTTTGTAATTACATGTGCCATCTTATCAATGGGGCTATATTATCAGGAAAATGCTGGTTCTGGGCGTCGCAGCCTTGCAGATCACATTGGTTTTTCACAGTTAGATGACATCCTTAACACTCCAGATAGACTTTCTGAAGAGATGGTTAGATGCATATCTTCTATATACTGCAAACTTGCCGATCCCTCTCATACCCGTGCTGGCTTGTTAGCTTCTCCCACTTCATCCTTGTCTTCCTCGAGTATATTTTCTTCTCATAATCCAGGTGATAGTTGGAGTCCATATTGCAATGATGATGGCACAGCGAATCATCGATTTCAAGGGTTGAAAGAAGAGAATATTGGACAGTATGGCGCAACAGTAGAGGTTCTTAAAATATGCTTAGATAACAACAGCTTCAATTATGCTTCTACGATGCTACAAAATTTCAGGTCAGCTACTTACACCGAACTATCCTATGATACAACTGACATGATTACTCGTACAAATTCTAATACGTTTTTGAGTCTGTGTAGGTCGATGGTGGGTAGTCTTGAGAAGATTGATCCAAACACGATGAAGCGTGAACAGAAGCTTGCATTCTGGATCAACCTTCACAATGCATTGGTGATGCATGTATGGCTCTCTTAACTGTGAACTTACTTCATTTACAATACAAATGTATACTATGAAATGTAAATAGCTCCTAATAAACCATATTGTAATGCTAAAAAAGTGTTAGCAACTATCCAAGAAATCTTTATCTGATAATTTTTGCTTGTCTTGAATATATCAGAACTAATAAGAAAAATGTTGACTAGTTATTGGCTTGCCTTACGAGTTATTTTTGCAGGCGTATTTGGCATACGGAACGCACACTCGTGTAAAAAGTAGCTCCATTTTAAAGGTAATCCTATACTTTTGTTCATGTCTTTGAGCAAGTTATGTTTTGGTATTTAGACTCCTGTGTGATTCTAAATCTTGTTATTTCAGGCAGCATATAATGTGGGTGGACATTGTATAAATGCATATGTCATACAGAGCTCCATTTTAGGAATTCGGTCACGTCACTCAGGACCGGTAAGCCTTCAACTTCGAAACTCTACATATATGATATGTCATGTCATGACTTGTGGGCCTATACAGACTATGTATCATACATTGAATTATCCGCACTCTGCATATCTGAACTCTTCGTCTGGAAAACTTAAATGGGACAACGATGTATTTTCGAGCTAGTTATCATAGTAAAAGGAGATGATAGGAATCATAAACTGAAATGCTGAGTTTATATTTGTTGCCTATTCCATCATACTTTACACTAATTTCTCTGGACACAATTTGAATGCAGTGGCTACAAACACTGTTTTCTTCTCCCGGAAGGAAATCAAAGACGGGGAGCAAAAAACACGCATATGCCTTAGAATCCCCCGAGCCACTCGTTCATTTTGCACTTTGTTTAGGGTCTTTCTCTGACCCAGTGGTATAAATCTCTCTTCTTATATATTTTGATTAGCTAAAACAACCACATGATCTTGCATAAACCAGGCACAACTTCTGAATGCAGGTCCGAGCTTACAGAGCGAAAAGTATATTTGAAGACCTTAAAGTCGCAAGAGAAGAATTCATTCAAGCAAATGTCTACATCCACAGGGACACAAAGATTTTGCTACCTAAAATCCTAGACTACTTTGCCAAAGATATGTCATTAAGCATGCATGAGCTGTTGAGGTTGGTAAATGGGTGTCTCTCAGATGTTCAGCAGAAAGCTATCAGAAAATGCATCAGAGGAAGGCTTGACAAGTACATCCATTGGTTACCTCAAAACTCGACATTCCGGTACTTGATTCAAGGAGAGTTGGCCAATGGGGTTGAAAGCTGAAACTGTTTGATCATCTTTTTGTCTGTATTTATTTAGCGATGTAACATAATGTCTTCGTATTTTTTTCCCCGATTTCTTGCGAAATAAGGAGTGAATGTCAAGAAACTGTATAAAGGTGTTAGATAATGGAACTAGTAGTAAACTTTCATAGCTTCAGTTGTATGTTAAAACAGTAGTGTTCTTCTCATAATAAATTAATAATAGCTTGATGTTCTTATCCTCTTGTAGCTCAAGTTCTATACTTGTGGAGATAGTACATTACTAAACAACAAAAACTCATCACAAGCCATAATTGGGAGCTCATTGTTTATCTGTAAGCCTATTATTTGCTTTGGCATATCATTACACTGAACTGAAGCAAAACATATATTCTTTTTGTGGGTAATTAATCTAATTAAATATGTATTCTCAATAGAGATTTGGTCCTCGTTTGGTAATTCTACTGGAAAATTGGAAGTAGCTGAAAATAGTTGTAAGAACTTGTTTCAAAATTTAGTTATGTTGGGTAAACTAATCACTCGAAGGAGTTGAAAGTTGATTTTCACATAATATTATGTTCGAAGAACAACAACTAGAAAGAGCTGTAACTTGTTAAAATGATTAAAATAGACATGACACATTTGAGTGGTTTTTTTTTAACTCATTTGTCGAGTAATTAATATAATGGTTTTTGTAAATTTTGTGGAGGCCTAAAAGAGCGTACTTTACAATATTTCTTAACCGTTTTTCTTTTCTTGGTAGTCGGCATGACTCTTATTTTACAATTCACCCGACTTATGCATGTCTTGAGATACCGCAATTACGCATGAGAATTCAATTGAAATGAAGGACATTGAAGTTGTCCTTCAAGGCATCAACATTGAGTGTAGAAAGACTACAATAGTTTGTGTATGTGGTGTACATTACTAATAAGTAAACTTAAGTTACTTTTCCATTTATCAAAACAACTTAATAATATCATTTGTTATTTATTTTATCACAAAATGTCCAACTTTTTTTAAAATCAAAATATAACAAAGTTATGTATAATATATAGTAATTTAGCCGACCTTGTTTACTAATAAGGTTGACATAGTCGGTACTAACCAATTCAAATCCAATTTCGTTCACTTGTTACGCCATGCAAAACAAGTTCCATTGTTTCAAATTATCACGTTGACCTTGTTTGAGTTTTTGCAACCCATTTGAATATGTAGCATTATTTTGGCACATGATGAACTTTTGTTTCTTCACATGACAAACGTATGTTTCCTACATTTTCAAAAACTACTATCAACGTTAATTTTAGATGACCACAAAATGTATTAATGTAATTATTATTTACCTTCGAATTTGATAAAACAGATGCACATTTTTTCAATGGATGTCACTACTACAACAAACACACAATGATCACAATATCTAGAGATATTAATGAACAACCCATCACTAAAGTTTCTATTCAGAATTTTATTGAATCTATTTTGAAAACATAAATAACAATAAAACTATATATGACCAATCAAATCTTACATTTATGTTTGTACTGTTTAAGCTGTTGGATATTCAAAACATTAATAAGAGCTTAAGAGGCTATCAATGAAAACCGAGAAAGACAAAGCAAGATATATGATTTGAAAGAAGAAAAAAAAAAACCGTATAAAGCGACAAAATCTTTTATCACACACATCACCAACTTTCAACTATAAATATAGAAGCAAGTAGCTGAAAGTTGTCCATTTTCTATAATTTATCGGACAACAACAACAACAATAGTTTCCAATTTTAACTATGTAGAGCAACTACAAATAGTGTTAACGATTTTAGTGACTTTTGAGTTTTGGCTATCTCCAATTTAATTAATTAATAAATTTATTTTTAATATGAAGTAAACCTAAAATAAATATCAAATATAGAAATGAATTGTAGAAGTTAATTTGTTGTGCTTGAGTTGTGCAGCAATACAAACCGTAACTATCTCTCTCCAACACACGAATTGTGCGGTTTAGGGTTTTACTTCATTCCCATTTTTCTCTCAATTATGAATCAAACGGTCTCTCTCTCTCTCGTCTCCCTCCAAAATTCAACTTCATCATCAACCACTCACTGTCTTCTCTCTGAACATCGTATCTGTTTCTTTGTCAATTTCAGGAAGAAGAAGAAGAGGAACAATTCGAGACTCGTTTGGCGCGATTACAGGACTCTGTCGACGCCAATCCTGATGATCCCTCCCTTCATTTCGATATCGTACTGATTTTTTATTTTAATTCTTTCTTTTTGTTTCTGTTTCATCCATTGCTTGAGATTTGAGTAATTCTGGTGCGATTCAGGGTCTTTTGTTGTGGGAGAGAGGAGGAGAATCTAAAGAGAGTCGAGAAAAAGCGGCGGAGCATTTTGTGATCTCGGCCAAATTGAACCCACACAATGGGGCGGCGTTTAAGTATCTGGGACATTACTATAACAGAGTGGCCGTTGATGCACAGAGAGCTCTCAAGTGTTACCAGCGGGCCGTCACGCTCACTCCTGCTGATTCTGAATCTGGGGTTAGTTTGTTATAGCTTAATATTTGATAATGTAGTAGGCCGTGTTGTCAAATTTTGATTTTTTTTTTCTGGGCTTGATCAGGAAGCGTTGTGTGATCTTTTGGACGCTGGAGGGAAGGAGAGTTTGGAGGTGGCAGTGTGCAGGGAAGCTTCAGAGAAGTCACCCCGAGCCTTTTGGGCTTTTCGGAGATTGGGTTATCTCCAGGTTCATCACAAAAAGTGGTCTGAAGCTGTACAGAGTCTTCAACATGCCATTAGGGGTTATCCAACATGTGCTGAGCTGTGGGAGGTATGATGGATTTTCTTAGTTCCTTTAATGGACCGTTTATCCTTATATTTGATATATTTTGATTGGTTACATTTGCATTGTAGGCATTGGGCTTAGCTTACCAGCGGTTGGGGATGTATACTGCTTCTTTAAAGGTAATTACTTGTGGTTTGTCTCTTTGTCATGCATTAGGTTTCTTTTTCTCATCTTCAAGCTTTCAGAAGCTGTTCATTTCTATATATCTTGTCAATGGGTTAGTATAGCTTATATAGACTCCAATGTTCAAGTGGTATTGTTTGCAAACTTAGGTAGCTATCACATGGAAATCTGAACTATGTTTCATTTGTTGAGTAAACCAGAAAAGTTATTTTGAACAAAGACATAGTACATGGATTTGGCACTGCTGATACAATAGGCATGATGAGTGCCATAGAGAATGAGGCACAGATATACCTCCAGATTGTGTGTCAAAGTTGAAATATAATTTCAGTTTCTGATCATTCGTTCTAAGTCGATCAATATTTCAAAGAATATTGTTGATTTTCTGATTTGTAGCAAGTAGAAATACTGTTAGGATTAGGAAAAGAAAGCAGAAACTTTATGATATCAAGGTGTACTGCGATATGTAAGCTGTTGACATTGATCATGGAAGAAAATTATATTCGTATATCTGTTAGCTACTAACTTATTACACCATTCTGACAGTCATATGGGCGGGCCATTGAATTGGAGGTGTCAAGAGTTTTTTCTTTGATTGAAAGTGGAAACATCTTGTTGATGACTGGATCCTTTAGAAAGGTAATACTATTTCTTTATTATATATTTTTGTTCTTTAATGTACTTTATGCTACGTTAGGGTTAGGCAAGCCTGTTAATTGTAATTTGATGGTTGGTTTTGTTTGTTTCTTTATCTATGTATTATGCTTGTTTACTTTTCATGGCAATACCATCATCCATCGTTTATGTTTTGATTACATCCTCTCTTTCGCTCCTTATCTTTTGTAGGAGAAGTTACAAATTATTGAGTTGTGGTGGGAAGTCTTATTGTAAATGTAATTTATTGTAAATCTTTTGAGAACTTTTTATTTTTTATTGGAAGGGAGTTCTTGGTTGAGTACTTGTTTTCTAGCTATGTGGTGCTGAGTTTACATTTTCTTTCTTAACCAGACATTTGGTATTTTGATTATCAAATTCATTGATTTCTTTTCTCTGTTTCTCTTGAATTAATTAATTCCATATCACATCACTTTCACTCCCTCGATTATCTTATTGCCCGTTTTATGGATCCTTGATGTTTGAAATGCCATAGTCTTCTCTTTCTGCATTCAGGGAATTGAGCAGTTTCAGCTAGCGTTGGAAATTTCACCTCATAGTGTGGCAGCACACTATGGGCTTGCTTCTGCTCTCCTTGGTTTGTCAAAGGAATGTATCAATGTGGGTGCATTTAGATGGGCGGCTTCACTATTAGAGGTTAGTGTTTCAGAAATTTTACAACAGTTACTGATTTTGTATTCATGTTGCAACATCACTGTATTAGACTTTTTTAAATAATCTACAAATATGTGGCAGGAGGCATCTCAAATCGTAAAAGCCAGTACTCATTTGGCTGGAAATATATCTTGTATTTGGAAGTTGCAAGGTGACATTCAGGTATACTATCTTCTGCTGTGTTCCCTGTTATTTTATGAAACTTATTCCACCAAAACTTGACATTTGTATGCCATTCCTCCTTTTTGTTCGTGTCGTTATATGTTTCAAGGAAAAAAGCTGCATGAAGAGTCAACTTTTTTACATGTTACATCTAACTATATGAAGGTGTTTTCCTCTATGCCAGATCACATATGCTAAATGCTTTCCATGGATGGACTGCGAGCTCGAGTGTGATAAAGAAATCTTCAGTAATTCCATCCATGCATGGAAGCAGATTTGCCTCTTGGCTGCAATCTCTGCTAGAGGTGCTTATCAGCGAGCTTTGCATCTGGCTCCATGTCAAGCTAATATCTATGCTGATATTGCAGTAACTTCTAATCTCATATCCTCTTTGCATGAATATGACACAAATGCTTGGTGAGATCTTGGTTCATTTGATTTATTATCCCACATTTGTTGTAGATTGCATATGTTAACTATTTGTTTTAACAGGCAACTATCGGAGAAGATGGCTTTGGGGGCCTTGTTACTTGAGGGTGACAATTATGAATTTTGGGTGGCATTGGGATGTTTATCTGATCATAATGCATTGAAACAACATGCTTTAATCAGAGGATTACAGTTGGATGTATCCTCAGCTGTAGCTTGGGCCTATCTTGGGCAGGTAATAGCCTATCTTCTTTGGAAATGTCATTCTTTTTATTTTATAAATAGAGAACCGACCGATGATACATTATTCCTAGATTAGTATTATGTGATTAAAAGTTGTTAATGTCTAGTTTTGATTTACTTTAGCAGAATATCTACTGTCAGTCTGTCATATATATGGCACCCAATTACCCTTGCATCCAGCTATGTTCTGCCATATCTGCACAAACATCAGAGTAGGGTTTCAATCCCAAAGTTGGCCTGGTTTGCAGAAAATTCAAATTGGCGGGGCATGCTCTGTCAGCTTGTGCTCAAGCTTATTCATGTGATATAGAGATGGACATTGCCTAAATGGCACACTTGTGAAAAAAAAAACATGTTTACATGTTAGTGATGTGGCTGGACATGTTTCTTAGAGGAAAATGACTTTGAATGACTTCATTTATATGAACAAACCTTATACTATATGGCCAGAGAAAAAAACATGGAGAAAATATCTTGGAAATGTTACGAGGGCTATATTTTTCATAGAATTTTAATTCTGTGGTTTTTGCAGCTTTACAGAGGAGAGGGTAAAAAACAATTGGCAAGACAAGCATTTGATTGTGCCAGAAGTATAGATCCTTCACTTGCATTACCATGGGCAGGCATGTCAGCTGATTTTCATGCTGGGTAATTTCTAAATTTTGTTATAGTATAAGATAATACATGTTTTTCTTGTCATTTAACAACCTTTGATGTCATGCTATATTTCGATCTTCAGGGACCCAGAACCAGATGAGGCTTTTGAGAGTTGTTTGCGAGCTGTACAGATACTGCCTGTATATGTTCTCACTTTATATGCTATACTCATTATAACGTTTTTTTTAACAATAAAGTTTTATCTTTGAATGTAGTAGTGGTACTTTGCTGTGTGATCCTTATGATCCTATGCAAAGAATAATGCTGAACTGGAAGTTCATAGCTCTGCTTATCTCCTTTGAGAGCTGTTAATCTGTTGTTTTAAAATGTTTTTGTGATGCAGCTTGCAGAATTTCAAAATGGTCTTGCAAAGATTGCTCTTCTTTCAGGTCACCTTTCATCTCCACAGGTATGATGATCTGTAAGTAATGCTTGACTAGGGACATGCTTTGGAAAATATCCATTAATACTACTGCTAGTTATCACAGGTATATGGAGCCATCCAACAGGCTGTGCAGCGTGCACCTCATTATCCTGAATCACATAATTTAAAAGGGCTCGTTTGTGAGGCACGATTTGATTATCAGTCTGCTGCTGCTGCTTATAAGCTAGCACGCTGTGCCATCAGCATTTCCTCGGACACTGTCACAAGTACTCATATAAGAGACATATCAACTAATTTGGCCAGATCACTCTGTAAGGTAAACAGATTGAATATTTTTTTTCTTCAATTTGTATCTGTTGTACAGTTGTAAAAATGTAGGATTTGCAATCATATCTGTCAAGCATAGTACTTGTAAAATATGATTGTGTTATTTGTCTTTGATTTCCTTTAGTAAAGTCTTTCACATTGTCCAGGCAGGGCATGACTTGGATGCTTTACGGGAATGTGAAGATTTACAGAAACAAGGTTCGCTCTAGCGATAATGTTATGCTTCTATGTTTTATTTTTCAATTTTATAGTAGGACAAGGGTTGTCTGAGATAGTATATACCATTGGCTGATTTACTTTTCATGCATTATGACTATAATACAATAATCAACGAAAATAGTTAATGGGCAATATCAGTGGGACACAGGCACCCGAAGCTGTCTAGTTTTCCTCAATTTCATTTCCATTTTAACTGTTCAGATCTAAGAATATGTAGAAGCTCTGCATTGTCTATTCTTGAATCATAGTACAATGTGGGGTGTAGAGTTAGCTCGTATATCCACATGGACCACATCTGTATTTTTTGTTGTATTTTAACTGTTATTCAACACTTTCTATAATGCAATGTGAAATCAATGAAGAGAGTTAATAGGCAGCGAGGCTGACAACATAACATGTCTAATGACGAAGCCCCTTTTTTGCCTGATATTTCCCTCAGTTTTAATCTTACAGCTTCCCTTTTTTTTTTTGTTGCTGAAGTTGCTTTGTAACTGTTAAAAACTAAAACTATAAAGAAGTTCTGTGGAGTAGATTTTTGTATCTGATTTCTTAAATGTTTTGTTCTACTTCTGATTGGTTTATTGATTTTCAAGGTATGCTGGATGCAGAAGGTTTGCAAATATATGCTCTTTCATTATGGAAACTTGGTAAAAACAACCTGGCTCTTGGTGTGGTGAGAAACCTGGCTGCGAGTATATCTGGCATGGAACAGACATCTGTAGCTGCCTCTGTTAGCTTTATATGCAGATTGCTCTATTTCATTTCTGGGTTGGATTCAGCAATTGTTAGCATTCAGAAAATGCCAAAGGAAATGTTTAATAGTTCAAAAGTTAGCTTCATTGTGTCTGCCATACATGCTCTTGATAGAAGTAATCAGCTTGAATCTGTTGTTTCAAATAGTCGTTACTCTCTTGTATCTCATGAAGAGATCACCAGAATGCACTTTCTGATTGCGATTGGCAAACTAGTAAGTTTCTTACTCCAGTTTTTGGAATTTCAACCCGTGACTTTATTCATGCAAATATTTAATGTGGTATTGTTATGTTTTGGGTTGTACAGATAAAAACCGGATCAGAAAACTCCCTTGGATTTCAAAGTGGAATCGGTCATCTTAGGAAAGCTCTGCACATGTACCCTAACAGCAATTTGATAAGGTAGACCTCTCATAAAAACCGGATAAGAAAACTCCCTTGGATTTCTCACTCTCTGCCTAGGAGTTTGGTTCCTTCATTCCTATTGAAAGCTTTGTGGTATCTGGCTATCTGCTCTCAAGTACCCCTCTCTTGTCTGGAAGTTGATTAGAGTTTGCGGCGACTCAGATATGTGTGTGTGTGTGTGTGTGAGAGAGAGAGAGAGATCAAATATGATATTTATGTGGTGAAAACTTTGCTAATTATTTTGGTGGATGCAAAATTTATGAAATCGCGGTCCTCATTTCAAAGTTTTTTTTCTTTCTTTTCTGACAATCTTGCTGGAACAGGAACCTACTTGGCTATCTTTTGCTATCAAGTAAAGAATGGAATGATGCTCATGTTGCCACTAGGTGCTGCTTCATAGACACTTTCAACTGTCAGAGTAAAGAAGGTTTAAAATCAGCCGGTGAAATATTTGGTGCTGGAGCTTTAGCTTGCTATGCTATTGGCTGTAGCAACCCAATGTTTACTTTCCCGACATGTGAATTTCCGTGCCTCAATGGACCTGGAGCTATAGAACAACTTCAGAAGTATAATGACCTTTTTGCCCCTTATGTCTTTACATCTATTTTCCTTCATTTCTGTGTAATATCTTTATTTGCAAAACAAAGCCACCTGGTTATATACATTTTATGCTTAATGTGCTTTTCTGGTCATTGTGGTAAAAATTATTGCTATATTAGATATCTACACATACAGCCTCGATCGTAAATGACCCTCAGATCCTAGAATGGTTGGAGTCTCTTACATTGGCCCGATCTATTCTTAGATATCAATCCATATATGCTTGTAATATCTGTTAGGTTTAGTACTATTCCAAGATAGTTATGTTGCCTTCACACTGTCTTATTGTTTTTTAATCATAAAATCTGTCTAGGAATCCATTTGCTAACAGATCTTTTGGGGTTGTTATTGCATTTTGAGCTTTGTGATTCTGCTACAGGTTTTCTTAATAAGTTATTTGTTCTTATGTACAGATGTTTACGTCGTGAACCGTGGAACCGTAATATAAGCTACCTACTTATACTGAATTTAGTACAGAAGGCACGTGAGGAAAAATTCCCTCAGCATCTTTGTACTGTAATTAAGCGGCTAATTCTAGTGGCTCTTTCCAATGAATTATATTCTATCAAAGATGAGATGTATCAGTATCAGAAGTTTCAGCTTCTACTTTGTGCTTCTGAGATCAATTTGCAAACTGGGGATTTAGTTGGCTGTATTAGTCATGCCAAAAATGCTTCAGCTCTTTCGCTTCCTGTTAGCTATCTATTTTTTGCACACTTGCTATTATGCCGTGCTTTTGCATCTGAAGGCAATACTATAAGCCTTGAGGAAGAATATATGAAATGCATGGAGCTGAAGACAGAATTTCATATTGGTTGGGTATGTCTAATGGTCATAGAATCTCAGTATAAAGTGCACATTGATTCAGATATTCTGGGGTCGTGCTTGGCAATGTTGTCAGGAGAGATGAAAAGTTCATGGAAAATGTGGGTAGCTGTACTTAACTTAGTAAAGGGTCTGATTTCTCTATGGAGCCAGGATTTACTTTCTGCAGAGAAGTTTCTTTCACAAGCTTGTTCATCAGCCGGGGCTGAGAGGTGCCTCTTTCTTTGTCATGGTATAAATTTCTCAATTTTGTTTCCTTTTTGTATTTTTCAATTAATTTTGTGTTACTGAAGGTTAGAAACTATTTATGTTAGGTGATCAAGATATTTTGTTTTGTTTGGGGAGAATATTTCAAGGACACTGAACATCTTTCTTTAGTTTTTTCTTTATATTTGAGAACTAACCTTTTTTTTTCTTCTTTAAATGCATTTTAAAGAACGCTTTTTAGCGCTGAAAGCACAGTGATGAACATGGTGGTGTCAGTTGATGATATGGGTTTACAAATTGCCCAAGAGTGTCTGTTCATCATCTCTTGAAATCGTTGGCGCATTCTTATTCTTTTGTTTCTTAGGATTATTGTGCTATATATCTAGCAATTCTCTACTTAACTGCTTCAAAATTTAGTTACTTATTGTCCAATTTTATGCGCCAACTTTGGTACTTGTCTGCTGGATAACCTTAAGGAAGAGGAAGAAAAATAGTGATTCTTAAGTACTTCTCTCTTTCTTCGTAAATACACAATGTCTTCTGTATGTACGTCCTGTTTATGTTGCCTTTTCAATAACTATGTTGATGGTTCCAGGTGCCATCTGTATGGAGCTCGCTAGGCAGTATTGTGATTCACACTTCTTATCACTTGCTGGAAGGAGTCTCGCCAAAGCTCAACGAACTTCTCTCATTCCTTTACCCATTGTCTCTGCCTTGCTGGCTCAAGCAGAAGGAAGCCTTGGTTCAAAAGAAAAATGGGAGAAAAACCTCCGTCTTGAATGGTATACCTGGTCACCAGGTCCGATTCTTATCTTGATGCTTGTGGAAGTAACTGACCAATTGTCACATAAATTTATTCTCATAATAATTTCTCCTCTTTTTCTTCGACAGAAATGAGGCCCGCAGAACTCTTCTTCCAAATGCATTTACTTGCTAAACAGATCAAACCCGATTCAAACCCTTCATCCAATGTGGAGGCCTGTCAAAGCCCCTATAAATGGATTCTTCGGGCAATCCATACAAACCCCTCGTGTTTTAGATATTGGGAAACTCTGCAAAAACTTGTTGAATGAGTTGCATTTCTCAGGAAGGGGAAATTTCTACTTTGTGTACCATATTGCTCACCTCAAGCCTCAGATCCTCCTTGCAATGCTGAAGTTTTCAACTGATTTACACATCATTTCATCTGCAGAAATGTTCTAAAGGGTGCTTGGGATTTTAACTGACCACATCAATGTATATTATCATGTCAAGCTGTTCTCATCCTGTTGTATGTAAATTTTGTCATTGTAACTGTTACAGTAGCACCTTAGAAATAGATTCTAGTCATTTTCAGTTTTTCCTGTTTTATCATCACCTTAAAATTTTCAATAGGATCTTTTTTGTACTCGTCTTTCTTAATGAACATGAGTATCATTGCCTCTTCTTGATGCGCATAAATTGTCCTGACAAAATTAGAGCCGGCAATTCGGACCCTAACTCACCAGAATCCAACATACGATCTTACTTTTATCTAATTATACTTTTACCTGACTTTAACTCAATCCGAAGTTGTCTACTCAGATTCATCATATAAAATTTCAGATTTGGTAAACACTCAATGTTCATTGCATTTTATGCTCAAAGTCCTAACCCGACCAAACCCAAAACCCATTTAGGGTCGGGTGAAGGGTATACAACGCGAACTTGACCCGACCCTAAATTTGCCGCCTCTAGACAAAATGATGTAATTTTCCTGCACAACTGAACTAAAGGTTTATTTCAAAGAGGACAGACTGATTTCATTGTCACAAGGATATATTCATATGATAGATACTAAAAACTCAACCGTTGGGCTATTTTTTGTTATTCAACATTATTTTTCATTCTCGGAATCGGTTAAAACTCAATATAAAACCATGGTTGAGATTACAACACTGCCATCTAGTAAATTCAAGAGATTAACATTATTAAATGTTTCAAAAATTCCAACTTTTTCTTCATTTTGAAGAGTAGAAAGAGGACCAAAACCATGTTTTGTGTCAAAGAAGCTTGATCTTCTCAAATACAATACCAACACTTCCTCATGGTCTCCAGATCTTGTGCAACTTCTTTCATAGTTGGCCTTCTATTTCCATTTAATTTCAGGCATATCTTGGCAATTGTTGCAAACACTAAAAGCTCTTCCTTCTTAGCTTCAATCAAGACCCGAGCCTCTACAATACCGAACAGCCGGTTCTCTTTCATTGCTGATATGAAACTCATGACTAAGCTTTTCTCTTCATCAACTTTTGTATCAGAAACTGCCTTTTCACCAGTCA
>JAYMTF010002568.1:0-17759 GCA_036897485.1 Pelargonium nanum | reverse complement strand
TATTACCCACAACTTCCAAACAAATAATTTGATTGCATAACAGATAAGTTAGCATCTAATGTTAAATGAAAAAGTATGATGAATATATGAATCTAAGAATAAGTAGTAGGTATGGAAAGGCGGCACAAAGGGCAAGATGGAGACCTAATTAGCCATTGCACAATGCAGTAACCGTGAAAGGAATGCGAGCAAGACAAGCGAGTAGCTATCGATCCCTCCTTCAATTGGTTCAAACAAATAGCACAGTCGGTAGAATCAGAAACAATAATTCTCTGTTGACCTGGTCTTGACTTCAATACCCTGACACTGCTATCTCCTTCTTCTGAAACATATTCCTCTTCTTCTTCATTTTCGGGCACGAAATAGGGGCTCTGTCTCCATCCCTTGCGCCAAGTAAAGAAATAGAAATATCTGGTGGAATTGGAATTGGAATTGGAGCTGGAATCGGGATTCTCATAAATGGCAGTGAAAAATTGATCAGCGCAGTGTTTTAGCTGGCGGTGAGATAAGCCATCGCCGAGACAGCAGAGGAAATGAATTGCGAACATGGGTGAAAGTAGAATGGGTGGGAATATACAGTCGCGAGATTCAATCAAATCACAAGTGTGATCATCAGGATTGATGATGTCGAAAAGGAAGATTGAAGAAGATGAGCGACGTCATCAGAAAGGGGTGGTGCCTCAAACCCTAGAAAGATGAAGGACATGCCTCCTTCGATCGCCACTTCGATCGCTCTACTATCGTCTTCCATCACCCAATTAACCTTACAACTCTACGTACGTACTATTCCTATTTCCTATAGCATGCATCATGTACATTGTAGTTTTAAATACCACTACTAATCTAATAAGGATATACATGTACGTGTCCTCAATCGGGTTGGATTGAGGAATCTAAATTACCTATATATATATATATATCATGGGAATTCAAATACACATTTGCAAAGGTTTTTTTTTTCCTTCTTCTTAGAGGAACTAAGAAGCTTATATTAAATCAAAAAAATATCAATACAAACTTTAGCAACAATGTTAGACATGAAGCCTCAACTCTATCACTAAATCAAGACAAACTAACAGATGATTTAGCTAAAACAAAATAAAACCTAATAATCATGAAACTACCAAACCCATACCAAACATAACCAATCTTAGTTAAATAAGATATAACGTCAATTTGAACCAAAACAAAGGCACTATAATAATCCTCTCATTCAGTCTGTACTACATCTGGTACCATCAACACCTGAACTCTAACTACCTCACCCCCATCATGTGCATGCATGCACAATGACCGAACTGCCCATAGCCTAGCCCCTCCGCGGCAGTTCTCGTCCCTCACAAATCCTGGCGAACCTGGCTAGCCAGACCCGCTTGTGACATGTTTTTTGCCTCCACCGTCTTCTCAACATTTGCTACATCGTTGAATGCCCTTTGTGATCCCATTGATCCCGCCATCTCTGATAGCCTCGCATAATCCCCAACGAACTCCGGCCGAACACACAACGACACCTGCCCTCGCTTGTACCCTACGACGCACGCCAGCGACCACCGCTCTGAACTAGTGCCTGGTATCTCCGCCTTACGCTCGCAACCTTTCGCCCTAAGCCGTTGTCGTTTTCTGGTAACGAGAGAGAGAGAGAGAAACCAGACCACTCCGACGACCTTTTTGTTGCCGTAACCCTAGACCAGAACCACTGAAACCCTAAAAACCAGCCTTCAATAGCAGTACTCTCCGACGAAAGAACAACCGCATAAATATTGTTTGTAACAACTTCAGATATTTGGAAAGTTAAGATATATTTATCTTTTTTTTCTTCAAATAAACTATTATATTTTATTCAATAAACATCATTTGGTTACTACTCGATAACCAACGTTGCACGCCTGACATGGAAACAACGGACCTAACAATCGCATTGGTCACACCGTTCGCAGACCGCTTCACAGACACAAATTTTATTCTATAAAAAAATTGTGTTAAATTGTAACTACCAAACCCAAAAATCTTGATTTTGTCTTATCGGGTTCTAACTCCAACAATGACCTGAATAACATCAGTTTCAACGACGACCGATTGTCATCCTTGAGCCCTTGCCGATAAGAATGCATCCCAGCAGTATGAAACAATACATATCAAATCATAACAAAAACAACTTCCAACAAGGGAAGAAGAACCGAAACTTCCAACAAAAGAAGAAATACCAAATTCTACGCGTAGTAAACACTCTCACAAACTAGCATATGGTAGAAGCGTAGAGGCGGAGATGATAAAGTGGCGTCTGCAAGGGGATCATATAAGATGAACCACTAGTGATAATGAAACCAACGTAGTAATAAAATTAATCAAGTCAAATATGTTATCGATGTTTATTCGAAAGTAATCATGCGAGATAAAGAATTGAACAACCGCCGATCGAAAAGTGATCGATGGCGGTTCAAAGAAAGAATTTTGATGAAAGACAATAAAGAATAAAGAAGACGGCTAGGGTTTCCCGAGTAGAGAGAAGATATATGTGTTTGTGGATTTCATACGTTGAAAGTAAAGAGTTTATGAAAATATATTAAAAAAATAACATTTATATCCGTTTCAAATATCACGTTTGATACACATTTTTAAAAAATAAAATTTTCATATTTTCATAGAGTAAACTAATAATTATTCAAAATGTATGTATGAGTTTTATCTTAAACTCAACTATATTATTATCAGTAAAATGAAATTAATACGACTTTCATACCAAACACATTCATATTATGTTGAAATTTTGGAAAATAGCATGTTACATTTTATAAGTTAAAAAAGGGTAAATTACACATGACTACACTCAATTTGACACTTTTTGCACTGTGATACCCCAAACTATTTTTTGTTATTTTGGATTACCCTCAACTTTGTTCAACTCATTCCGTCAGTTACATTTACCGAAACATGCCGATAATTAGGTCATGTGCCTAGCACATGATAAAAAAAATTGAAATCTCAAAATTTCCCTTCTCTTTACCCTTCTTTTCCATCAAGAACAAATTCATCAAAATTCGCTTGCTAAAAATTGTAATTTAATTGTATACATTTTGTTCATATTCCAAATCTAATGATTAAATTTGTCAATTATAGATACACGTGAGATCCACACTTTTGATTGATACAACCGACTCCACACAAATCTAATGATAAAATTCGTTTTTTGTTTGAGTTCTTTGATGTTAACGATTCTAATAAGGTTGATGAGGGTGATCCTTGGACCTATAAAGGCCATGCTCTGATTCTTAAGAAGCTCGAGGTTAGGGAGCATGCATTTATTGTCGAACTCTAGAAAACAAGTATTTGGGTTCAAGCTATATGTATTCCGAATTGAAAGGCTACATATCTGAGAGAGTATGCTCAGATTTGGGTAATGAGCTAGGGAAATTTATGGAATCTAATCCGTGGAACTTCAAGGATGGCTGGAATTCGTATGCCCGGTCTTCGCGGAAGGTTAGTTTGAATTTTTTCGGTTTGGGGACTTAGCGTATAACTTTTCAATATGAGAATATTCCCACTTTATGTTTTTACTGTAGTTGGATGTGACACATCGAGATGAATTGTACCCGGTTTTTAGCAAATTCGAGCTCAGAGCAGAGAGAGCGTTCGAAAATTTTCTCAAGGCGCCTAGGGGTCGAATAAAATCCACGGGTACAACTTGGCTGCAAGCGGGACTAGATGGGCCTTGGGTCAAACCTATGAACACCGATCCTATAACCCGGATTCGCAAGACAAGCAGAGTTGTCTTCTGCAATCCCGACTGTAGCTAAGAGGAAGCGGGGTTTGGGCGAGGATTCTTCTCAAGATGATAATGATGGGCCGAAAAACTTGCATTCGGCAGACCTAAATTAGGTCTGCCCGGATGAATGAGCATTATATCTTGAAACTGCCGTGGGCTGGGCAACCCGCGGACAGTTCGTGTCCTGCAAAATCTTGTGCAGGAAAAGAGGTCCGACCTTGTCTTTCTTATTGAGACTCGTAGATCGAGGAAAGGTTTTGAAATTATGCGGAAAAAAAAGCTTAGGATGTAAAGCTGTTTTGCAGTGGACAGCCGCGACTTGACTCTTTTTTCGGTCGATCGGGTCCAAGTATCTCTACTAAGCAATTCAAGATTCTTTATTGACGTATTAGTTTCGGTTCAAAGTTTGGGTTATTGACGAGTGACATGTTTTTATGGCAAGTCGGATAGAGCTCGCAGGTCTTTTCTTGGGATCGAATGTTTGGCTCAGGCTTCAGATCAACCCTGACTCTTTAATGCATGTTGTTGTCTAGTGAAAAGTGTGGGGGCAATCCACAACCTATTGCTCTTTTGGATGATTTTTTTTATTCGAGGTTGTTAGATTTATGCTTTGAGGATTGTGAGTTTACTTGGCGCCGAGTAGTATGCAAAGTGTGCAGATTGAGGAACGTTTGGATCAAGATATGGGGTCGGAGATAAGTGTTAAATTGAAAATCTCACATTGATTAAAAAGAAGAAGCAATTAGTGTTTACACTTAAACTTCTAATACTATCAAACAAATATTAGCTAGAGAGACGTAACGGGCCAAGCCCACATGCTCGGCACGGCACGACACAGCACGACATGGACCAGACTAGACCGGATTGGGCTCGGGCGTCTGAGTGAATGTCTTGGTCGAGACTTCTATCTTTTTTATCCCAGAATCATTAGGCTTTCTGATCATTAGTCCATGACTCTTCATATTCTGTAACAGACTAATAAGTCTGCAACTAACTGGGTCGTTTTTTACAATTAATCTTAGACTTTATGTCCCAGATTAATTCATGCTTTCATTTTGTTGTTACAAGACTTGGTCTTTGGTCTCCATAAAAGGCAGTCTTCCCCATTTTCTCTCTCCACCAAAATCACCTGAACCATGCCTGTCATCGTGTGCATATTCTATTGTGAGATAGCTATATCCCTGGTGGTTTGAGATACACTGTGGGCAGAGGTCGTTGGAAGCTTGTCACTACGTGCGCAGATTATCCAGACAAGAGGATTGTTGGATCCCTGTTGCACACTGTTAGAGAGGCAATATCTTCTTAACGTCAACTCTACTTGTTAGAGCGATCTGTGAGTTCGTTCTTTTTATTTTCGTATATTGTTCTTATTTTCCTAAGTCTGTTTTGTTCATTATTTTCTTGTTCCTATTGTTGTTCACTTTCACCTGCTTCATATCTTCTTCGTATATTGCTCTTTGTGTGTTCTATTATATTATATTTCGTGTCTTATTTTCACATTGGTTTTGCTGGTAAACTGTTTTTTGTTTCTTCTTTATTTTTAAATCTCTATTTCTTAAATTCTAAAATTATCTTTGCAAAATTGTTTTCCAGAACCTTATTTCTAAATCTCTATTTTTCCAAACTTATTTTCTTGTTGCTTTAGACTTTGTTTTTCATAACCGTGTTTTTCAAAACCTTGTTCCTTTTGTTATATCGTGTTTTCTAGTTTATTGTTTCTTTTCTTTCAATTTGCATATTTATTTATCATTGCTTAGTTATCCTGTTATATTGTTACAAATTTTAATTTCATTTTATACCATCGTAATTCACTTTAAACGTAAACTCAGATTTAATATAAAAATTGTGTGTGTGCCTTTGGACATTGTGTGTTTTCCCCCCTTAATAATTAAAAGACACAAAAATCTTAAGAAGATATACATCCGTCATAAAACTCGCGAAAAATGTCGAACGTTGGTGCTTCGTCTGGCTCTGCGGGCCAAACATTCGTCCTTAAGGTGGACATGTCTGGTCTACCCCAAGCTTTTACCGGGCAGCATTTTGGGCACTGACAACAGCAGATGCTGATATGACTATTTATTCGGGGGTTACAATCACTATTGACTGGCTCTTGCCCCGAACCTGATCAATCTGACCCTCAACGTGAGGCAAGATTGACCAGTGAAACGAGAAGGACCAAATTGTCTGAGGGTGCATCTTGTCAGCCCTGTCAAATTTACTCTTTAACACAATAATATAGAACAAGATGAAAGAAACAAATATATGCAATAAAAAGTTATTCGGCATAAAAAGTCAGAAGTAAATTTGCAAATGAGAGATCGACATGTGTCACACCTAGTCAGATGAAGAAATAGTCAAACGGTCTGAACCCACCGAAGCGGTCCAAAATTCAAGTCCTCCAAAAATACCCAAAATTATGGTTGCACCTGCAAGTCTTTTTTTTATATACAAACAACATTTGAAGGGAGACTAAAACTTGAGACCTCGAGAGAATCAAATGCTTAAACACTTGGCTCAATAGTTTCTGCAAGTCAAAAACAAAATTAGGGTTTCGGCATAGTAATCCTAATGTGATCATTCATAACATATCATTTTGCACGTATTCGTACAATTTTTTTTTCTTCTTCTTGAAATTCATTCATAAAATTACTTTATAAATAGAGTATTTTTCTAACTCAATTTGGAATCTCAATGGCACAAGAAGAAAATATCATTGTTGCTTCAAGGCTCATCCTTTGTACTAACAATTGAATCAACTACCTTAGAATCTTAAGCTATCACACAGTTGGACCAACTACCTTTGAATATCATGTTATCACCCTCTAAACTACAATGGCCATTTGCCATGGTGAGGAAAATAACCTCACACCTAACAAAAGATAGTTGGGAAACAATACTCTTGAGCTCATCAATAATTTTGAAGCACTTTCATGACTCTTCAATGATTTCTCCATCTTGAGAACAAACCTACATATTAAAGTGGGCATTGCTTTACTCAATTGGTCATATAGAGCAACCACTTTGGAAAACAGCTAAAAAGATAATGGGGACATAGCTAGGGCACACAACCTTGAACAATTAGGGAAATGTGATTACCATAAAAGAACAAAAAATGGGGAACCACAAAAATTATACTATACTTGTCACATGTTGGCTCTTGGATAAGTTTTTGAGGCCAAATTGTGCTAGTGTATTTTTGGTAGAGCTAGAGGGTTGCTTGTAAGATATATTGATTTTTGTTCTATCTATTTACAAGCATGAACAAATGGATAAAATCATGTGTATTTTTTGTGTCATTTGTTGTATTGAATAGACAATTAATTAAAATTGTCTATATACTTGTCAATCTAAGTTTTTTCTAATGCAACTTTTGAATACCTTATACTATTTCTTACTTTTTTAGTATGTTAAAATTAACAGAAAATAAGTAAGTGTATCATGTGCACGACACATGTTAAAAATAATTTTAACATGGTAGAATTTTCCTTGACTTACATCTTCATCCCCTTCGTAGTTGGAATCACACGTGTTTGTCATCCAATGTGAAGCCTTTGTAGTTGGAGCTCGAGTGGTGAGGTCTTCGAAACTGTTTTGTAGTGTCACATGCACAATATCTTTACGTATAGGTTGTACCAAGTCGTATGTTGTTGGTGGTAGAGATCTTGGTCAGGAAAAAATGATCATTCTTCCCTTTCGAAGTCCACCGGTCGTGGTAATTTGTGGAAAATTAAAGCTTAGTAGGTACTGTCTCCGGGTCCTCGCATGGTAGGAGGTCACTATGTTAGTACTCCCAGTAAAATTGACACGTTATTTGTTTATGACAACTAAAGTACTACACTATATTAACGAATTATTCACACTATTAGTGGTAAAAGTTTATTCGTACAAAATTAATATTTCGCCTATTCGTAAAAAGTTTAATAAAATAGGCATATTTATACCTTAGTTTTTGTTGAAAGAATATTTATACCATAGTTAAGTGATATTGCCAAATATACAAGTTACAAATAAATATCAAAACGCTATTCTGAAAACGCGTTTACAAACCCCGATTTGGGAACCGCCGTCGTCAAGAGTTCGCCGGTTGCCACCGCTCTCCAAAAAGCTTCCACTGACGGAAACCAATTGCCGGAGATCAGAGAAATTCGTTCACACGACAATGGCGGATCGTTCACAGCTTCACTCCCCAAACCAGAACCCTAAAATCAACAGCATCTCAACGGAGAAGAATAAGAAAAAGAAAGAGAGGAGTGAATACGAGTTCTGTAAGGTCTGTAATCTGAACCACGACCAAGGCCAGCGCCACAAGTATTTTCCTAACCACAAGAAGTCACTCTCTACCTTCCTCTCTCGGTTCCAGGCCAAACTCACCGACATTCGCTTCTTCCTTAAAAACCCTACCACTCTGCGCCCTGAGCACGCCTCTCGTAATCGCATCTGGTGCGTCTTCTGCGACTCCGATATCGAAGAGGTTGAGAGCTCCTTCGCTTGGTAATGTAGTTTGATTTTTTCTTTCTTTATGCTCTTCATGTTTGCTTAGTTTCTTTTTTCCTGTTTGGTTGCTGAAATTGTGAATTTTAATGCTTTGTGTAAAATTTGTTTTGATTTGTTTGGTTACTGTGAAATACTGTTAGTTGTGAATTGAAAATGGAAAGTAACTTGTTCATAGATACTGGTGTGTGCTGTGTTAGTACTCTCAAATGATTGCTTTTGGTTCTGTTAGCAGTAGTAATGCTATAATGCATTTGGCAAGTGAGGGTCATCTGAAGAATTTGAAGCATTTTTTGTGGAAACACGGTGGTGGGATGGATCGCGTTGATGCTTTCAGTATCTTGGAAGCTGATGCAGCTAAGGTAGGCTCTTGCTTGCTTGCTATGTCAACAATAACTTTGCACTTAATAAAATCATTTGTTGTTTTTTTCGTTGTGGTTGCAGTGGGAGAAGAAGTGCCAATCACTGAAGAGCGAATCCAAGATGTCAAGTGAAGGAGCTAATGCTCCAACGGTTGGACCTACAAATCATATCCACAATGAATACAACAATGGAAATGTAGATACTTTTGAAAAAAATAATATCCACCCGCTTAAATCAAATCTTCCAAATTGTGTTATGCCTTTACAGTATTATACGAATGAGTATCAGGTATCCAATTCAGGTCTATCTGGCGTTTCAAGTGTGGGCTATGACGTTAGCTCTTCTTTGCCTACGGGTGCATCTTCTGGTACATATTTAGCAGGTAAGAATATATAATATTTCCTTGTTTGAACAAGTTGTACATTTGATACAATGTTGCTTCATCCTCTTAAAATTGAGTAGTCTATTGGTCTTTTAACATCCGATATCAGTGATATGTTCTATATTTGTGACCCAGTTAACAGGAATGACCAACCTCCACTTAGCAGTGGAAAGTTCCCAGCTGATGGTTATCTTCTTAAAGGAGGGGTAAGTTTGATCATCCACATAGAACTTTCAAATATTTACATTTTAAAATGAACTAAAGTTATTTGTAAATATGACAGTGGATTTTGGTGTTTATTAATTGCCCTTTGTTCATAGATGCTCAAGTTCTGGTTATTTAGCTTGCATCTTTAACAAGGTGCCTTAAAGACCAAATACTATTACTGTCATTCCTATGATCTTGCAAAGTTTGATTGAAGTGATGGGAATCAGAACCATTTCAAGATTTTATTTTATGGCTTAAGGATGATTTAGGCATGGGTATTTGGCTCCATTGTGGTTTCTTATGACTCTGTACCATCATTTTACTTTACATTAGTTCATTAGTTATATTTATTTGTACATCCTGCAATAATCCTTTGTGAGTCATGTATACATTGGAAAAAAGTTGTGTTCGATCAGAGATACGAGTGTATGCACACATAATCCTTTCATGGCGTTATGATTTCTTTTTTCAAGTCATTGCAGAATTGAATCACTATTCCTCATTGACGCATTTTACCAATTGGGTGAATTTTTCATGTCTTAAATACTTGCATTGTGTTAAGGTTTATGATTGTGTATACATGCACCGGAATCCTGTCTTGATGGTTGTCTAGGTATAGCTTTATTATGTTTTTCGTTATTTTTCGGCAGCACCTGTTCGGTGGTAGTATGGTACACAGTTTTTTTTCCCCATATCATACTGTTCACTATTTTGCATGTTTCAAGTATTTTTTCCCTTCCAATTTTAATTGTTTGATGTTCAGTGAGACTTTTGGTATAGTAAAAGATCATCAAACTTGTGATGTTTTTATATAGACGTACCAGGTATATCATGGTGAAGGAATGGTTAACGGAGAGAGCAGTTCTCAGGGTATTCATCTTCGATCATTAAATTTCAATTTTGTTTCTATTATTTATTTATGTATTTTCCTCAGTAGTTGTCCAGATACCAGACTGTCCATATGGATCATGGACATATAAAGTGATTTATGCAGTCAGAAATGAACTTATGGATACTGTAGACATAATTCATAGATAGATCCGGTATCTGGTGAGTGGTTTGGTGTGGAAGGTATAGGAAAATATACATTTGACATGCATTCCGTTTTTGTTATACTTTCTCTTCAGGGTTGCAGAAGCTTACTCAAGTTTCTTTAAAAGCTCTAGGAGAGTCTGAAGGAAATGTGCATTCTGGAGCACCTCCACCCTGGTTTGAGGCAACTCAAGACAAGCATCTTGATGTTCAACTAAAACCTATTAAGTCAGGGAAGTCTGGTAAACTGAATCCAAAACGGGTAGGAGCTGCTTGGGCAGAAAGGAGAAAGCTTGAGCTGGAGATGGAGAAGAGAGGAGAGATTGTCAAGAGCAACTGTGATGCTGACTGGCTTCCCAATTTTGGTAGGGTTTGGCAATCAGGTAGCCGAAAGGAATCTAGAAAAGAGTTTGAAATAGAGAAGCAAAAGCTACTCAAGACCGAAAATCAATCAGACATGTCAGTCAAGATACAGCCTTACATCAGCAAACGAATGGTAAGCTTGGACTCCCATATATGTAGTTGCAAGTTTATACTGTCTCTTCTTAGGTTAGATTATGTGTATTTCAGTTTGACTTTGTGTTGAATATGGCTGCATATCATCCAAGTGCAGCTTGGTTTTGGTTGCTGAAATTATGAACCAAAGTACCAAACCCCAGCATGTTTTTCATGGTTACATAAAACAACCCAATATGGGTAACTAGAGCTGGGCTTGTTGGGTTTGCATGCTTAGCTGCTGATGCATGCCATAAATAGCTGATCATAAAGTTGATAGCCTTATTGGCAGCTTACAGTGACCTTGGTGGCCAATCCTGAGTGTCCATAGGGCTGGGCTCCATTAACCCTGTAGATCCACATCCACTACTGTACTGTGTGGTAGTCTATCTTAGCTTTTTATGGCCTCTTGTTCTATAGAATGTGTTATTCATCTGCTTGAATTTATAACTTCTAAGCTAGCCACAAGTATAGTTTGATATTTGACTTTCAAAAGGCGACCAATTGTGGTTGAGAATGCATGAGAATTTGTTTGCTGTGAAGTTTTTCTGGAAAAATATTCTTAAAATCTATTGGATTTCACATGGATTCTATTTAGTGTGATTAGCATGCTTGTTTACCCCACTCGCTAGGTTACTGTGACCTGATTTTTTTTATTTACTTATTTTTGGGGTTGGTTATTAGCATCACAGGAGCAGGAATAGATAATTCACACCAACTAGTCTTTTGTTCTTTGACCAGAGAAACATGATCAGTGTCTCGTCTAAGTTGTCTTCAGATAATGCTGACATTGGTTCGAGTTTATATATTGCTTTGCTTTCCATATGAGCTATAGATTGTATTTGACTATGATGTTAGCTTTCTTGATAATTTGATTTGTAAATGATATAAGTTTTGGTTTATGATTGTGGAATTGTTGAAGCTTACCTGTTTCTTTCCCCATAATCGTTGCAGCGAAAAGATGAAAGTGGATGATGACACCACTGAATGACCATGTTGACTGTTGGTTCTGGTGATAGTCATGCTGGAGAAGTTCTATACTTTCAAGATTCAGATTTGGCCTTGCTCTGCTGTGTATTGTGTATATTCTTTTATATGCTCCACAAGCTAGATTGGATTGGAAATCCTCAGTTTTGTAGTTAGAGTTAGATAGCTTTTGGAGATTCCTATTTAGTTGATATGTAGTACAAAATCAGAAAATCAATTCTAATCCTAGTCCATCCTTCAAATGCATGCAACTTCTATTGTCATTCTGAATAATTTTGAAGCGAAAAAAGGTGTTTTTGTTCGCTGGTGTAATTGCTTGTAATCTCAGAATATACACAAGTGCTGTGTTTACAAGTTTAACATCTATAGAGACGAAAAGAATCATGTTACTGTATAATGGTTGTTGTAGCAGAGCAAAATCTTGTAGAATTTTGTTGACCTGGTATTCTGAAATTCCATAATCTCCCCTTGGAAGAAACCAAGTTCTCATCGCACAGAAACTCCCAAGAAAACCACTTCTCAATTGTTCGATCTACATCATGTACCACCACATTTGTTGTAACCCCAGCCCTAGCTAATATACTGGCAGTGTAAATTGCTGCCATTCTGCCTGGTGACTCTGGTTTGTCTCCACTGGGTCCGTCCACTAATATCACATCCCATTTATGTTCATAAACTTCTCTGGGTAGTTTTGTGAGTGCTAATTGACAGGTTGATGCTTGAAGCAGTCCCGAGCCAGGTCCACAGCCCGAGTGCTGCCTAGCATGCTTGAGCAGGTTGTATGCCTCTTTTGCAGGTATTTGGTTCTCAACCCTGTAGACTCTGGAGGTGTTTGAATTTGCTTTGATTGTGCTTATCTTGTAGGGGTCATCCTCCAGAAAGATGGTAACGCCGGCTGCATTGATTGATGAGAAAACAAGGTACTGGGGTTCAAACCCGAAAACAAGGAGGTTGCAGGGAACTTTACTGGTGATGAGTTTTGAAAGAAATCTGAATTCCTTCTTTGTGAGCATTGTGGCAGGTTGACCTGATGGAAGCTTATTGCAGGTTGGAGACGTGCATGCGTGTCCTAGAGTTGGAGGAAGAGCATGGAGTGGAGAGGAACTAGTAGTGATTGCGATTCTGATGAGTCTGAATGCAGAGATGCTTGATAAGATGAAGAGAAGAAGAGGTATGAGCTTTCTTGCAGTAAGATTCATTCTTTTTCTTCTTTTGGCTTCGGGTGAAACTGGGGAAGAGAGTTTAACTAGGGGAGTTACGAGACGAGGGCAATTGAGTACTACTTCTGGGGGCATTTTTTTTCTTCTTCTTCCTTTGATCTTCTCTTTTGTGCTCTGCAGCAAAGATGGCAACTATACTCTCTTTTATGTTTGAGTTGTTGTTTGTTATGATGGAGTTTTACATGCTCTTGAGTGAAGAATAAGGAACTGATTTTGCTTCTGTTTCAAGTCTTGCCACCTAATCGATGTGGTTGAAATGTTGCATTTTGCAAACAGAAATGCATTTGAAAAGATTGTAAACAGTAGATAATGATAAATGAAGAGTAGTTTTCAATTATTTTAGTGTTGATGATTTGTCTTTTAGACGCATAGGAGAATATTTGTTTTGTTTATACTTTGAACCTGAACGGATTTGGGCTCAGTTGGTAGATATGAGTGAAGTTGAAGGAGCCTAACAAACAGTTAGTTGGAGAGCAAATTTCACTCAGCTTGACTTTTTGGAACCTTTTTTTCTGTTATTTTATATGGTTGTGCCCTGTAGTCACGCTCAGAAGTCAGAACCCATTCTAGAAACATTGTTGGTCCAACATAGGACCATCAATAGCTGCTTAGGCCTGAGATCATCCATACAAAATTTAGGACCATCCAATGAACCGAACTGTTTGGTGGCTGAAGTAGAATCATGTGAGGAGAGGATGATCGATATATGAAATGACTATAGGAATGTCCTGTTTTTGCATTTCATAACACATAACTGATGTTTTGCCTTCATCTGCAATACACTTACTCCATAACTAATATAGTGAAATATAAATAACAATTAGCGTGGCATTTTGTTTAGTGTGCAGAAAGCGCATCCCATAATTCCTGCACGCATTGTTGCTGAAGCCATATCGATCACACCTACGGAATGCAATATGTGTTGGCAAGAAGAAGAGAAGATTGATCTGGTCTTTTCGTCATGCTGGGAAAACAAAGGTGTTCCTGACAGGGCAAGACTGCACAAGGGAATTTGCTAGTTCCAAGGAATCAAAAGTGATGCCAATGGAACTCAAATCTCAATGCATTGGATCTATGAAACTCGCCATAATCAATATGGTATGTCCGACTAGAAGTAACTGCGCAAGTTGTTGGACAAGATCGGTGGAATCCAGCACTGCACCGGCCTGACTTTGTGTTATGCAGCATCGACAATAGCCATGCTAATCCTTCAAAGATCACGTCCCTTCTGGTGAGGAACAAGTCTTGGTGCTGTGACCGATTCAGGTCAGGCTAATTAGTAACAAATGAATTTTGTGATTTGTCATGTGAATTTAATCTCAACTGATAGAGTAGTATCTGCACATGTTCTGCCAGTTAAGAGTTTGAATATAAGAAATGCTTGTACATATGCTAGAATACCAAAGAGAATTAACTGCTGATGATCCCAAGTATCTGCTTGAACTCAAATCCTCAGGATATGTTTTTCTTCAAAGATGAACTTGAGTATCAGATTTTAAGGTGTTGGGGTAGTGGTCGCGGGAGCTGGTCGGGTATCCATGAGCCAAGGATAGAGGAGGCAGTGGCTATCAAAGAAGCTCTCAGTTGGATGCAGGTTCAGGGATGGTCCAATCTCGTTATCGAGTCAGATTCGAGTCCTGTAATTGAGGCTATACAAGTTGGAGGGGAGGATAACAGTGTTTTTGGCTTAGTAATTTCGGATATGCAACTCTTTTGATCATTTTGAAGGTCTAGAGTTTGCTTTTGTAGACGGTCTGCGAATCGGGTGGCTCACGCTTTAGCGAGATCATCTAGTTTTGTGTCAGTCCTTTCAGGTTGGGTGGGGTCTTGTCCTCCAGAGATTATTTCGATTGTTACCAATGATTGTTCTTAATCAATAATATAAGATGGTGTTAAAAAAAAAAAAATCCTAGAGATGATTTTGAGGAACTTTCCATGATCCATTGTCCACTGTGCGACCTTACTAGTATCTGGGTCAGATGGGTAGATTTATTTTTGGTGAAATCAACCATAGAGTCTTGAATTGTCATTCACAAAGTGACCTCTAATGGCTGAATAAAGCCATTAAATTTCATGGCCCAACCATAGAGTAGAACCAGAACCTCTTTTGTTACAGAGGTTAAAGAGTGTCCTTGACCACAACATGGTACAGCTTCCACAACTTTTACTTGACCACCAATTGCACTCTGAAAATCTGAATGCAAACTAGGAGGGTGTGTTTAAGACAAGAGAAGAGAGCACCTGAAAATGAATGGCACTGATAAATTTCCCCAACTCATTAGCCTCCATACAAAATATTAACATTCAAAGGTTCTCCAGTCAAGCTGAATCATTCTTACAGGTAAATAGTTTTATATAACTAAAAAGCTAAATGAAAGCAATGATCCCATAAAAAGTTCACTGAAAAGCTTTAAATTATTATTTGGAAACAGGGTAAAGCAATGTGTTATAATTATACTGAAAGAAAACAGGTTTGTCCACTCATAAACTACCACAAAAAAGCTAACTTGTAATACATAAAACCCGACATGCCTTTAAGGCTGCAATTCCACAGAACATACATACATCAGCTGGAAACAAGTTTGCTTCTCAGAGAGATCAATATGTTGATCTCCCATCACCTTCGGTGATCACATCTTTAAAAGCACCACCACTCGGGATCATTGGTAGAACATGCTCTTGGTGGGGCACGATAACATCCAACAGATATGGTCCGGGAGTATCCAACATCTTTTGAATTGCTGCTCTAAGATCTGCCTTCTTTGTCACACGCGCAGCTGGTATTCCACACGCTTCTGCGAACTTCAACATGTTTGGAAATATTTCAGTCTCGTTCGAAGGGTTCCCCAAGTAAGTATGAGCCCTGTTAGCCTTGTAGAAACGATCCTCCCATTGAACCACCATACCCAAATGCTGATTATTTAGCAGAAATATCTTGATGGGGAGGTTTTCCACTCTGACCGTCGCTAACTCCTGGACATTCATGATGAAACTTCCATCACCATCTATGTCCACAACAATAGCATCAGGCTGCGCCACAGCGGCTCCAATTGCAGCCGGCAATCCAAAACCCATAGCACCTAACCCTCCCGATGTTAACCAATGACGAGGCTCCCTATACTTGTAAAACTGAGCAGCCCACATCTGATGCTGCCCAACACCAGTACTTATAATCGCATTCCCGTTGGTCAGCTCGTCCAGAACCTGAATCGCATACTGAGGTGGAATCGCTTCCCCAAACGTCTTAAAAGTCAGAGGGTGTTTCACTTTCTGCTCATCTAGCTCCTCCCTCCAAGCTGAAAAATCGAGTTTCAGCTTATCTCCTCGACTCTCCAAAATCTTGTTCATCCCTTCCAACGCCAACTTCACATCCGCACACACCGACACGTGAGGCTGCTTGTTCTTCCCAATCTCAGCCGAATCAATATCAATGTGGACTATTTTCGCCCTGCTAGCAAAAGCTTCCAGCTTCCCCGTCACACGGTCATCAAACCTCACTCCAAAGGCAAGCAACAAATCAGCCTTATCCACAGCATAATTAGCATACACAGTTCCATGCATTCCAAGCATCTGAAGAGACAAATCATCCGCGCACGAGAATGCCCCAAGACCCATCAATGTGCTAGCAACAGGAATGCCGGTGAGCTCCACGAAACGCCTCAACTCCTCGCTCGAGTTCAAGCATCCACCACCAACATACAACACAGGCTTCTTCGCCTCCGATATCAACCTAAGAATCTGTTCCAAATGGGTCTCGGGCGGGGACTTTGGCAGCCGGGACATGTACCCGGGAAGCCTAATAGGTTGGTTCCAATCAGGAACCACAAGCTGTTGTTGAATATCCTTTGGGACATCAATCAAGACCGGACCAGGCCGACCGGAAGTAGCCAAATAAAAAGCTTCATTCACAATCCTAGGTATGTCTTCTACATCCAAAACTAGGTAATTATGTTTTGTAATAGACCTAGTTACCTCAACAATTGGGGTTTCCTGAAACGCATCGGTTCCGATCATCCGCCTCGGGACCTGGCCGGTAATGGCGACGATGGGGACGCTGTCGAGGAGGGCATCGGCGAGGCCGCTGACCAAATTGGTGGCGCCGGGGCCGGAGGTGGCGATGCAGACGCCGGGCCGGCCAGAGGCGCGGGCGTAGCCCTCGGCGGCGAAGACGCCGCCTTGCTCGTGGCGGGGGAGGACGTTGCGGATGATGGAGGAGCGCGTGAGAGCCTGGTGGATCTCCATGGAGGCGCCGCCGGGGTAGGCGAAGACATCGGTGACGCCCTGGCGCTCGAGGGCTTCGACGAGGACGTCGGAACCTTTTCGGGGCTCGTCGGGGGCGTAGCGGGAAGCGAATGTTGGTGGGGTTGTGGTGGTGGTGGTGGTGGCGGCGGAGGGGTTGGAGGAGGCGGAGAGGCGGAGAGGGCGGGGGGGAGAGGGTGTGGTGGAGAAGGGGTTGAGGGTGAATCTGGAAATGGGTAAGGGAGATTTGGAGGAAGAAGAGAAAGGAGAGGAGGAGGGTTTGGAGAAGATGGAGTTGGGAGCGATAGCCGCCATTTGTAACTGCATACAAAACAACAACAAGAGGAGGCTTTGGTTGTGTTAAGGAATCAGGAGGGTTGTGTACTTGTGTTGGGGCTGTAGCATAAGGGCATATGCATTGAAGGACCTCATTGCCCAGAGACCTGCAAAAGGATTTCACTTTTTTAAAAGACCATCAATGTAAGATAACCTCTTGAAAACCTCTTTTTGGTCAAGGCCCTATGCAGACGTCCAGCCCTTTTGGGTTCCGTTCCTATTAATATTTTATTATTTTTCAACC
>JAYMTF010002567.1:0-17767 GCA_036897485.1 Pelargonium nanum | reverse complement strand
ATACTAATTTTTTCTTATTAAATATCGTAATTTTTTAAAATATAATAGAATAACTCGAAAATATATGGTTATAATAACTTGAACACACAAATGATGAGAAATTATACCATTTAATTTATCTTAGAATAGATGATAATAATTCATCAAAAACCCGGACATCGTCGGAAAAAAAACTAGTATTGTTGGGTTATTTTTACTTCATGAAGCTATAGCAAGGGAAATGGTATATTCACACTCAAAATGGAAAATTGAGATTATTTTAATAATATGTAAAATGTAATATTTTTAGGAAAATCGAATTGGATGAGAATGGTGACAAAGATAATAGACTTTGAAGAAGAAGATAATAGGCTCAATGGCCCTGTCGGGCCCAACAAGATCCAACATTAAGCTCAATGGCCCTCTCGGGCCCAATAGGGTCCAAAATGGGTTTTATTTTTCATTTTTTATTTTTTAAAAGAAAACAATTATAATTTATTTAATAAATATTATTTGGTTATAACTCGATAACCAACATTGTATATATACCAGCATAGAAAAAGTGAACCTAGCATGTTGTCGCATTGGCCACTTCGTTCGTAGACCGCTTCACAGACACAAATTTTATTCAATCAAAAAATTGTGTTGAATTTTAACTACCACCAAATTATAAGAATCCAAAAATCTTGGTTTCCTCTTCTCGGTTTCTAACTCAAACAACGACATGCATAACATTCATTTCAACGATTATCGATCGTCATCC
This sequence comes from Pelargonium nanum, assembly GCA_036897485.1. Lineage (NCBI taxonomy): Eukaryota > Viridiplantae > Streptophyta > Magnoliopsida > Geraniales > Geraniaceae > Pelargonium > Pelargonium nanum. The sequence continues at coordinate 17,025 of JAYMTF010002567.1, read as the reverse complement.
TTGAGTTCTTCCTGCACATCTTTAGAGAAGATATGCTGTCGTAAATTTTTAAGTTGGGAAGTTATCTGTTTGTGGACAAAACCACACTTGTGTAATTACCAAAAAAATACGGTCAAAATGATAAATATACAACCATACATTGATTAATAGAAGAAAACTTACCTTGACGTAGCTGGATATGGCGAAAATGGCCGGAATCATCAACTTGTCTCAGAGGAGAAGAGAAACTGAATGAGAGGAAAGAGGAAAGTGACGAAGGAATAAGTCAAATTTGGGTCTCTATTTTCCTCCTATTTTTGTGACCGACGATCTTCTGTCCCTAATTAAGCTTCAAAACCTTCTGCAACTAACCTTTACCGTCAGCCTTTTGTTGCTGATGAAATCACACCAAAAAAATTACTATCACGCCTTATATTATCGACCAACTATCATCGCAATGAATTTTTGGCCAGTCGCTAAGGTGAATTTCGGAAGCTAATCACAAAAAATCTATAACAAATCTTCTACATAATTAGTCAATAATAGCTAAACAATTTTCTTGTAGTGTGTTTGATGATATCTAAAAAATCACAAATAAAACGACAAAATTACAGAGCAACATGTCACCCAAGCATCACATTGCCACACATGATCGAAAGCCCGATCTCTTCAAACATCTTCAAAAAATCTGGAGGCGCGTGGAGCAAGGAATACTTTTCGTGCCCAAACATGAGATTCACTCGAAACGGACATGCCAAAAAAAAGGCTAAGGTTCACGAAAATGGCCATGCTCTCTGGAGAAAAACTGGTATGTTATAAAAAAAAAAAAAAGATGATTTTCTATTATATATTTTTTTTTATAAGCGACGGGACAGCAGGCTTACGAAGGCCAGTGTTTCTCACTCCCAAGTGGGGGCGTCATCCGAGTTTTTTCCTTAAACCCATAAATCACACCTCATACTGTCAGCAATGAGGCTCGAACCTGAGACCTTAAAGGAAATCCAAATCGCATCAAACACTTGACCCAACATGTCTTGGTCAATTTTCTATTATATACATTAGGGTAAAAGTTTTTGTCTCCCCTTAGTTGATGAAATTTTGGTTTTGGCCTCTAATATTCTCAAATCTTGATTGTTGTGACTCTTGGACTCTTATGCTTCTAACCGATTAGAACCGCTAACCAACCGCCACGTCAGTAATTTTGACATGTTAGCAATGTGCCACATCATCAATTTGTCACGTTAGCAAATTGACACGTCAGCCTATATGAGTTAAATAGTTTTGTTTCCTCTGAACTTGACGAGATCTTGACTTTAGACTCTAAGCTTAAATCTTGCTTACTCTAATCCTTGGCCAACTAAGTTTTGAAATTCTCACCCTTGTAACTGGTAACCAATCAGCACATCAGTACGGTGTCATGTCACATTTTTTTCATGTTAAAATACCACGTCAATTTGTCAACATTCTTTATAACACTCGTGTCAGAATTAATCTTCCCAATATTTATAAAATCACAAATGAAACTCCAACTACATTCTCACTACAAGTGCCTGAGAACGTAATTCCGTCGATTTCGTGAAATTTTTGTTAGTTTGAGCCAAAAGAAAAGCATGTGCTTAAACATCCCTACTTGATGCAAATGAATGACCAATATAATATTTTAATATTTTAATTTCTAACATTTAAATTGATAGTATTTCAATGACCCCTTAAATTATATTCTCAAATCGATTTTTCTACCTAAATTATTAATCCATACAGTATTCATTATTAAGTCATACCAATGATGCTCCTACATTTACACGTAAATGCCAAACCATACAGACAATAGTTGTTGAAAAGTAAACGTCCCAAATAAACCATTCCTGTGATTTATTTACGTACCTACTTTAGTAATAGGTAATTTAATATCTTTTAAAACAAGGTAGACATTAATTTGTACCTATATACTTTTGTAGGAATGTGCTGTCCAACCAACCTGTTGATGACTTCATTGAATTTATAGTAATCAAAGTCAATGTTTTTATATGTATTTTTTTATAGTAAAATATGAGAAATTTTACATGAATATTATTGACTTTAATCACATGTGTGTCAAAAAATAAATTAGATAAAAAACTTGCCTAAATTATGACATGATATTTTTATCCATAAACTTTAACGAATTATCCAAAAAAAATTCGCAATACACATTTTACCCTTGTGTTCACTATTCTTTGTGTTATTCAAATTGTTCATAGTGTTACACAAAAAAAATCAAACTAAAATTACAAACACAAAATCAAAATCACAAAATATAAAATTAACAAAAACGAACTGAAAATTATGATTTCAATTCGATTTTGAGTTTGATTTGGGTTTGATTTAGGGTTCAAATTTGGATTCGATGTGAGTTCGAATTTGAGTTTGTTGTTTTTTGTTCTTGTTAATTACCGTGAACATCACTGCTCACATGTAAATACAGAGCCATGTACCATTTCTTGATCATACTCACACGGTGAAACAGCTTCACCAGTGCCGACGTTTCAAACCAGCTGTAGAAGAGTAAGGCTTGAAGACATTCCAGTCCCGCAACTCCAAGATTAACGTATTCTGGGGTCTCTCCACCGCGGGATACGACGCCAGACCCGAGCCAGCGAGCATTCCGAGGTGGGTCTGGTCCTCAAAGACAAGAACGAATAGTGCAAATCAGGGGAGGCTCCGGCGAATTTCTGTCTGGTTCTCTCGTCATCTTAAAGAGTGCATATTAAACTTAAACTAAGTGAAAGTAAAATTAGTATATACCAAGGGAGGGGAACAAAAAAAAGTGGTATGTATCGCATGTGACGTGCTCTATCTCTATCATGCAGTTAGAGTTCAGGAGTAAAGGCGATAACATCGACAATTTTGTTCGATTGTAGGTGTGGTGTGTTTGTTTGTAGGTGAAGATGAAGGACGAGACTTGTGATCTGCATTCGATCCGCGTGTTCACTTGTGTTAGATCTGTGTTCGTTCCGTGTTCACTTGCGTTAGATCAATAGTAGGTATGTCATGATCAGAAAGACATGACTTGTATCTTGCACTACAAGAAATTTTATTTTTCGCGACAACACGTTCCGTCACTCAAACTCATATCTTGTCACTGAATGTCTTCCAAGTCCAATCTTCTCTACCTTTTGAATTTTCATCTTCCACTAAAGAGGTTTCCTATCATCTAACATAACTCGAATTCGTGTGAATGATTTCCACCCCTTTGAAGTTCATTAGGTCCACTTCTATGATTTTTTTTAAAGACCTGATCCGCTCGGATCGTCCTGATTTTATGTTTTTAAGTGAAACTAAAACTACTTCTGTGTCTGTTGATATTAAATTATCGGGTCTTAACTGGTGGAAATCGGTGGGTTGGGATAAATTAGGAGCTAGTGGGGGTTTATGGGTAGGTAGTTTCTCCTGCAAATCCTGGACCCTTCTCTTTTCTTCCCCCAATTTTATTGGTATTCAATTCTCTGAGAAAGGCTTCCTGGATAGATTAATTGCTTTTATCTATGGTCATCCCCGTCAACACCTCCGCCATCTGGTTTGGGAAGAGATGATTTCCAAACTCCAATCCATCTCCCTTCTCTTTCTTCTAATCAGAGATTTCAACCAAACATATTGTCATGGTGATAAATCCAGTCTTCACGCCTCTTCATTTTGTGGTGCGGCCCATTTTACAAATTTCATTTCTTGCCTAAATCTGGTTGAACTCCCTCGCTTTGGTGATCACTTTACTTAGACAAACAACCAAACATCTTCAAATTTAACTATGGAGGTTCTTGACAGAGCTTTCTGCTCTGTCTCATGGATCCAAGCTTTCTCATCCTCTTCAGTCTGGACTGACCCAATTCTCAATAGGGATCATGCGATCATCAAATTCTCTTCTACCCAAGACAGTTTTACTCGTGGCCGTTTCCGGTATTAGTCCTTTTGGGAAAGGAGACCAGAATGTAGGTTTGTAATCCAAGATGGATGGTCTCATTCTTTACCAGGTTCTCCCATGTACCAAGTATGCTCTAGACTCAAGTCCACTCGCTCTCGTCTCTTAACTTGGAAAAAACAATCCCTTCAATCTTTTAAAACCAATAAAACAACAACTGAACTTCAATTAAATGACCTCCAAACCCAGATGTCTCTTAATCCCTCCCCTGACTCCCATCTACTTTCGCTCTGGAGCTCCACCAAATCACAGTATGAAGACCTGCTTACTCAAGAAGAGGACTACTGGAGACAAAGAGCCAAAATTCACCTTCCTACCATTGAAGACCGAAATACGAAATTTTTCCATGCCATAGCCTTATGGAAGAGAGTTAAAAATAGGATAAATGGTCTCAAAGATGAAAATGGATTAATGACAACACTTTTTTGAATCTATAAACCAATTATTCTCTTCCCATATTTCTTCTATTCTAAATAATTCAGCTTCCTTTTCATCACCTCTCAGCTTAGCACATCAACAGTGTATTTGTTCCCTTATTCATCGTAGATTAAATCTTGCTCAACAGTCTTATGTCTTTCTCTCATGATGAAGTTCGGGTAGCAGTCTTTTCCATGGGAGCTGACAAAGTTCCAGGCCCAGATGGTATACATGCTCGTTTTTACCAAAAATGGTGGTCCATCGTCGGTCCGGATGTTTTAAAAGAAGTTCTATCTTTCCTCAATTTTGGCCAGATCCTTCGCGAAATCAATCGTACTCTTCTTGTTTTCATCCTTAAACCTGACTCTCCTGAATCGGCATCAGATTTCCGCCCCATAAGTCTTTGTAATGTCATTTACAAAATCGGAGCCAAAGTCCTTGCAAACCGGCTCCGAAAAGTAATAGATTCCCTCATTTCACCAAATTAAAATGGGTTTGTACCCGGCCGTCGTATCCATATCAACATTATCTTTGCTAATGAGGCTGTTGACAATATTTATTGAACCAAATCGGGAAGACTCTACAAAGGTGCTTTAAAACTAGATATTAGTAAAGCTTATGATAGAGTCAACTGGTCTTTCCTTTTAGGTGTGATGCAACAACAAGGTTTTTCGGCGCATTGGCAACAACTTATATTCCAATGCTTCTCCACTGTCTCGTTTCAAACTTCCGTCAATGGTTTACTAGGACCATCATTCTCCTCCTCTTGTGGTCTCCGTCAAAGAGACCCTCTCTCTCCTTACCTTTTTCTTTTGTGTGCGGAAGGCCTCTCTTGTCTCATGCAGAAAGCTTCCAACTCATCCAACCTTCGAGGTATTCGTCTGGGAAGAGGATGCCCTCGTTTACACCACTTAATGTTTGCAGATGACGTGTTCATCTTCTTTGAAGCCTCACTGCAATCTTGCGAGTTGATCCGAACTATTTTGGACTCATACTCGGCTGCTTCTGTCCAACTTATTAATATGCAGAAATTCGAGTGGCTGCTCAGTCCAAACACTCCTAGAAGATTCCCTCGTATTTTCAAAGGAATTATTCCAGTCCGGCTGGTTCCGAACCTAGGAAAGTATCTTGGTTTCCCTTCATTTGGAGCTATCCCAGCAAAATTCCTCATTCCCATGTTAAAAGATCGTATACAACATAAACTGTCCTCATCAAATCTGTTCTATCGACCTTTCCTTCATATTTCATGGCTATTTATGCTTTTTCTAAACATTTTACATTCTGGATCAATAGTTTTGTCTCAAAATTATGGTGGGGGCATGGTCACAACTCAAAAGGTATTCACTGGATCCGGAAACCTATCCTCCAACAACCAAAAGGCGATGGAGGTATTGGTCTTCGGGAACTCCAAGCTTTCAATAACGCCGCCATGTTAGCAGGCACATTCTGGAAATTTTCCAACGCAAGATCTAGTTTAGTGCACTCCCTGCTCTGCTCCAAATATTGTGGTGGTAATTCAATCTGGGATTCTTCTACACGGTCTTCAGCAACTTGGGTCTGGAAGAGTTTAAGTAAAGGTATAGACCTTTTAAAACCTTATTGCAAGTGGATAGTGGGTGATGGGCAACACATTAGAATCTTCAAAGACCATTGGTTAGACTCGCTACAACACCCCAACTCTTTGGATACCAGAGTTGCTTCACTCATTCATCACTCCACTGGCACTTGGAATAGCCAAGCCATATCCTCTCTTTTAGGCCCCTCTTATATCTCTGCCATAACTAAAATCAAGCTCTCTTCCCTTATTACCTCACCTGACACCATTATTTGGACCCCCGCTAAATCTGATTCATACTCTGTTCGTCAAGGTTATCACCTATTCTCCGAGTTCCTACCCGCCTCACTCAAACCCCAATCAGTATCAGTGCAACAAATTGTGGAGTCTCCAGATTCCAGAAAAAATGAAAATTTTCATCTGAAAATGTTTCTGGAATGCTATACCGGTCAAGGCAAACTTAATCCAAAAAAGGATAATTTCAGAATCCATCTGTCCTCGTTGCAATCAACATGAAAAATCTCTCTCGCACTGTCTCTTCCATTGTGATCTAAGTCAACAAGTCTGGTTCTCTTCTTCGCTCTCTATCAGGTCATCCGACTGGCATTCTGGTTATTGATTGGTGGAAGGATATTCTTCTTATCCTTAATTCTCAACAACCAGCTTCCCAATCTCTTCTCTCTATTGCTATATTATGGAGCATTTGGAAGGGTCGCTGCGACAACATTTGCAAGCACACTCCTTTTCATGTCCGCACTATTCTATCCCAGGCTTCATCTCTAGTATCAGATTGGGTTCAGGAATGGAAATATATCAAATCAAGCACTCCATCCCCTACCAAGAGCATCCCAGCCAACATCAACTTACTTTCAGGTCTCATTATGGAATCTGATGAAGGATATACTCAGCAGAAGGCTGGGGGAGGATGGCAACTTCGTTGGAACAACTTAATCATTGCTCAGTGTGCTTTTAATCTTCGTTGCCAGTCAGCCCTAGAAGCTGAAGCTTTGTCTATGTTACGTGCTATGTTTTTTTTTGCATTCACTATAACATTATGGTCAGTTATTTTGTTACTGATTGTGCGAATCTTCACAGGTGGACTGAAACAGGAGCAACTTTGGATACATCATGCAGGCACATTTTGAAGATATCAACTTTTTGCTTAGAACTTTCTTTATGTGAAATTATTTCCCCGAAAAATCAACCTCTAGATATACGAGAGAGCTCAAAACAGCCATAAAAATTAGCACAAAATTTGGTAGCCATCAAATATAGGTGGAGGGGGTGTGGGTGTGGGTGTGGGTGTGGGTAATAAATTATCTCACCCGAACACATGCATGCCTCTCCCACAAATTAATTATTTCATTTATTTATAGATAAAGCCTGCCACATCCTTTTCCTTTTTGTTTTCAAGAAAAAGAATTTCCTGTCATATTCCAGAACACAAATTTAAGAAAAGAAACCGTAAAAAACAGAGCACGTTAAAGACTTTAGAGATCTCGGTCGATGGGACCCAGAAGCTAATTTCTAATTTTCTATGCATTGCAATTCGCAGACACAGCATGCATGTCTTCTTAAATTTTCTCATGGACCGGTCTCACTTCCTGCTCCTTCCTCACCAACCTCTTCTTCAGGTACTTGTTGCCTTCAATTTCCTCAACTGGGTCTCTCTCTTTGACTCCTTTTCTTCTCTTTCTTTTTTTTTTTTGTTTTTTTAGCGTTTATGGGTTGAGAAATCGAAACCCAGAAGCGGAGGTGAAGGAGGGATCGTGGGTTCGGCTCAGAAATGGCGGAGGATGAGCAAGGTCGGTCCTTGTTCGAGACCCCAACTTGGGCTGTTGCTACTGTCGTCACTTTCATGGTGGTTATTGGGTTTCTGATTCAGTACTTGTTGAAACAATTTGGAAAGGTAAGGTACAGTAACCTGATTGATGATGTTTTGAATCTCAAAATACTGATGGGTTTGATTTGAATTTGATTTGATTCAGTGGCTGGATAAAACGAAGAGGAAAGCTCTGATGGCTGCTCTGGGGAAGATCAAAGAAGGTGGGGTGTTTGAGATTATTTCAGATGGGCTGTTTGTGCTTCAATATTGGTATTGTCGTTTAGGTGTTTGATGATTTGTCTGTGAGCAGAGCTTATGCTATTTGGGGTTATGTCGTTGCTCATGGGTCACTGGATTGTTATTGTGGCCAAGATTTGCATTAAATCATCAGCCTTGAGCAGCAAATTTTATCCATGCCCAGCTCCACAGTCTCCTACTGATTTGGCAGCACACTATTCCATCTCAGTTGCAAGATATTTGAATGAGTCTGTTAGGGTGGAGAAGGAACCCATGCAGCATGGTACTTGTCCTGAGGTACCTATCATCTCTTCACATTTTTTTTGTTAGTACTTATTTGAGAATTGGGATGCTTTGGGTTAATGTCCAACATTGAAAGAATGTGAAGTCTGTTACCACTTTGATATACATGTATTAGCTTAAGCTTTTGGGTTGGATCAAGTTTAACATGATATCAGAGCTGGTTCTGTTTGGGCCTAGTGACCCGTCTTTGTTGTCTACCTCTTTTTTGGGCCTAGTGACCCGTCTTTGTTGCCTCCCTTCTTGATCCACATCCGGCCTGCACGTGAGTGCACGTGAGAGGGAGTGTTAATGTCCCACATTGAAAGAATGTGTTTGTGATTTTGTTAATGCCGGTAACATTCAGTTTTCTAATGACTGTGTAGTAGCATTGTTTTTAAATGTCAATTGGGATGTCATTGATCAAGTGTTACCTTTTTAGTGTGGTCAATATTAGGTAGAGTTGATCAATCCTAGAATTATCCTTTTAACTATGGCCTCTACCAGTATTTAGTGACAGTGCAACATCAGAACTGGTATTAAATGATGGAGATACTATGTAGAGGAAAGCACAAGAAGCACTGGATTTTACAAACTATAACATCCAAAATCTGAATAGATTTCAATTCCATTGAGAGCTCATTGGCTTTTGTGTGGAAGATGCAATTCTAAGTTAGTAGAATCAAGAAAGGTGTTGATGGAATTAGTAAATATATTGTAAGAAAGAAAGTTTAGTTTAATTTCCTATATATATGGGCTTCTTTGTTGACCCAATTCATTCACATCAATAATATAAATTTTACAGTGGATTATATTACTCTCCTTGAACTGTCATGTTTGTGAATGCTTTCTTTAAACAAAGTTCCATAATTAAGGATACTTATCGGTGCCACATTCCCAAACACTGTTTGATCATTTTGGCTTTTGCATAAGTTGCAGAAGTGGTATGAATGCAAGAGAAAAGTAAACTTTGGGTCACTTCCTAGTTGCTAATTTCATGATAATAATAAGAACTAATAAGTTCTTACACCAAGTAGCATTAGCATTTGTTTTACTATTGTCAGGTTTACTGTTGTGATAACTTAACTCTATTTTGTCTTTCAGGGTCATGATTCTTTTGCTTCAAAAGAAAGTCTCGAGCAGCTACACCGTTTCCTATTTGTTCTTGGTGTAACTCATGTTTCTTACAGCTTTGTTGCCATTGCCCTGGCTATGATTAAGGTTGATGTACCCCTAAAAGTATACCTTCTTTGGTGAAGATTCTTAGGTTCAGCTCTGTTAGGGGTGGACTAACTTTTTCTAAGTCATGCAGATTTATAGCTGGAGAACGTGGGAAAACCAAGCAAAGGCAATGGCTAATGAGGCCTTAGAAGGTGTGTATTTTTCACTTTTGGTGAATTTTCCCTTAATTCTCCGGCAATGCTACATTGGGCAGGCACAATGACAATTCTGTTCTGACCCCACTGGCATAATTCTTAACCTAGGTTCTCCACAACAAGCTATGACAAGGAATGTAAAGCTGAGACGCTTATCTACTTTCATTTTTCACAACACATCCCATCCATGGAGCCAGAACAAAGTTCTTGTCTGGCTGGTATTATTACATGTCGTATCTTTGCCTGGTTTAAATGGTAGATGGTGATTATGTTTCATTGTTGTATCTGTTAACTTTCTTGCAAACCAAGTAAATATATAAATTGCATGGTAAACTGATCAGAATGGAAGTCCTCTCATAGATATTATGTGGAGGTTGATTTCCCACTGCATAATGTAGGAAGCTTTTCTTTGGTTATCTTGGTTTTCTATGACTCCCTACCAATTGGCATGCAATTAATTCCAAATAAAACATATCTATTTGCAGCTTTGTTTCAGTCGCCAATTCTGGAGTTCCATTAATCAAGCTGATTATATGGCTTTGCGCTTGGGATTCATTACTGTAAGTTTCTTTTCAGTTCAAATGAAAGTTTTTGTGCCTATATTTTGATGTCAATGAGGAGAAGTGGTTAAATCTTTATATACTTTTGCCTTTTTATTCTTTTGGTCTCTATTTCTCATATGTACCATTATTCAGCATATAGCTGTGGTTAAATGAGCTGGTTTTAGCTATAGTACAACAGCTAAGGGGAACGGCTGAGGAATCAAATTAGTGATCAGAGGATCTTTAAAGTTTAATCTACATCTTTATTATTCAACAAAAGGGCCCAAATTAGAGAACAAAAAAAAAATAATATCAAAAACTACATATACATGCATTTTATCTAACATAGCACTGTTTTAATTTTACCAAGGGAAATGAATGTAGTCGCACACTTCAAAATAATATGTTTAATCTAACTATTGGTTTGTTTCTACTGATATTTTTTTTGTCATTTCTTCTTTTCTAGACTCATCAACTACCTCTGTCTTATGACTTCCTTAATTACATGTTTAGAAGCATGGAGGAAGAGTTTCGTGATATCGTTGGTATTAGGTAAAACATCTTCTCTTTTTTGTGGGCTAATGTTACTTTACAATAATTTAGTTAATAGTGTACAGATTCACTTGCTTTCTTTTAGTTGAAAGATCAACCAAACCTTTTACAAAAGTTTCAAGTCTGTTTGTTTCTTTCTCTAGATACTTGTTTTTGTTTTGATAGCATGCGGGAATGAGTTTGTATGTACATCAAGAAACAAGTGTTGGACAATCTCGTTCGCATAATCATATCATATAACATTAGCTACTTGCAGCAGTTAGACAACTTCGAGCATTCTGTTTTGGCTAATCTATAGTTACTTCTATTGCAGTGTGCCTCTCTGGATCTATGCCATATTATGCATTCTTCTAGACTTTCACGGTAATTTTCTGAGCACTGAGAAACTATAGTCTAGGATCTTTTTTGCAGTCATGCATCAAATGATGAAATCAGTTATAGATTTTGAAGCTAATTTGGTATTTGAAACTTTGTTGACGTTGGCATACACTATTATTTGTATACAATACTGGCATCTTTAGATTTTCATGAATATCCTAACTAAAAGGACTTATTTTGAGGCTTATTTGGATACCCCTAGGAAAATGAATGGTTCCATTGCGAGTAACATAATGTTAGGGGAAGTAACTCGTCATTTTTAACTAAGCATTGAAGAAAGTGGGAGCTATTATCACATATGAAAAGGTTTTATATAGTTTGAGGCCTTTGTAATTTGCTACAGCTACACCATCTTACCGCTATTGTGAGAACGGTGTGATTTCCAATGTCTGCACCAACGATGTTCATCGACAGAACAGGGCGGTCTATGTCTTAATCTACAATTCTAACACTGATTATTCAAATATTGAAATGGCCTTGCTTTTTTTGTCTTAAAGTTAGATATATATTATAGTACCAAGAGCATGATCGGTGTAGTTTTTGTACAGGAACCAATATCTACTTTTATCTTTCCTTCCTTCCAGCCATTGTAAGTCTGTTTCATTACATTTTCTGTGCACTTCTTTATGTCTTTATGTGATTGTACTTGTACATAGTAACAACCCTCTAATTTTTCTTGATTTTTTTCCCCTTCTCTCTTTTTCTCTCCGATGATGTGTTAAAGCTAATCCTGCTTATTGGTACTAAACTGCACCATGTGGTGGTAAAGTTGGCGGTTGAAATCATGGATAGATGCCCATTTGTGGAATTCCATCAGTTCAGGCTTAGAGATGAACTCTTCTGGTTTAGGAGGCCAAATTTTCTTTTGCGGTTAATTCAACTGATATCGTTCCAAGTGAGTGAGGCAATTATGTTATTGCTTGATTTAAAAATTTATTCAAAAACTGAACCCTTATCCTTTCACTGGCATTTGTGTTTGCAGAACGCATTTGAGATGGCAAATTTTATCTGGTCTTTGGTAATGACTTTTGATATAATAGTACTGTAATAATTGATTGGTGTGAGTACTATCACTGCTTATGTTGTTTCCCTGAGATCTCGTTTAACCTTCTTAAGTCCAGAAATAAACATTTGCAAAATGAAGTTTTGATGTCATGTACTGCCCAATTCCCAGATGACATGTTCATCGGTAAATGGGCTTATATGACGTTGCTTCAGCATCCTATGTCTTCAAAACATCATCTAATTTAGTTTTCTGTACCTTCATTAATATGAACATAGCTCCAATTCCATAAGCATGTTTTGTAGAGCAAAAATGCTAGTACGTCCCTTTTGATTTTTCTATACTATAGACTTCATTAATTTTTCTGAGTTGATATCAAGAATATATATTGATATATTGTGGTTTGCTCTCACGACAACTGATACATTTCACTATGGTAACTGCAAATAATGTTTCCAGTGGGAAATCAAGGAACCTTCTTGTTTCATGGAAAATCGTAGCTTCCTTGTGACTCGGTTGGCATTTGGGTATTATCTCTATCACAATTTTATCTCATTGTTATGGATTTTTAGCCTAAAATTTATCTACCATTCTTGAAAATTTAATCGATTAAGCAATTTCTTATTGATTATTGCAGGATCACGGCCCAGTTTTGGTGTAGCTACATAACATTTCCACTTTATGTTATAGTCACTCAGGTCTGGCATCTTTTTCTTCTTGTTGTGGATATGCTTGTTCTTTCTCGCTCAGGCGATCTCTCAGTAGCTGGTTATGGTTTCAGATGGGTTCAAGGTTCAAGAAAACCGTAGTTACTGAAAATGTAAGAGAGTCGCTCTCTGGATGGCATAGGAGAGTGAGGACGAGACATGGTCGCAACCCTTCAGCCGCAAGATTAACATCTACCTTATCAATGGATAGAGTCTCAACCATGAGAGCAAGAAACTCCTTAGGAGTCATTGAAATGATGAGCCTACGACAACATGCCTCTAGAGGTCAAGGTGAAACTGCACAACTGCCAAGGGATGATCAGAAGTCGGAGGTTTCTGGTTCTTCTCATCATTGAAATGACATTGACGAATCGCAATGATAAAAATATTGACGCAAACACGAGAGTTGAGAGTTTCTGTAATAGACATGTATAAGCTCTTAAACTATCTTGTATCGGTTATATGTCCTGTAAATAGATTTTGGAGTATATCTTCTACTATTTTTTTGGAGTTGAGAAATTAGCCACGAACTTGTCACAAGTTCTAGCAAAAATATATTTGTTTTGACGGTGCGTTGTCTTTGCCGGCAACGTGTCCTTGATCCTTGACTTGGAACTCGTAACCCGAACTCGATTCCAATTATCTTGACACGTGGAAAAGAATAAAGTTAGGACGACATCGTATCAAGATCTCAGATTTGACCGAGTCTAAACAATCGAATCAATGTCCAATTAAAATGAGTTCAATTTTATATGCAAATTTTAAGGTTAATGTATTTTTGTGAGATTTATATAATTAAAGAGTGGCTGGCGAGTTTGACCCGCAATTGATGGTCGAACTTGGGCCACACAAAAGTAAGCCCAAGTGAACTTAACCCAAACCCGATTGACTGGCCCGATTCTCAGCTCTACTTGAGATGCCCATAATGGGGTGATGACGAACAAACATGGCGTGCAATGGATGATTTGAGAAGAAGCTGACATGAGTCTGGGCCGGAGCGCAATTGACCCGAACCAACTCGTCACAATACAAATACAAACCCTAGCACCATCCAGTGGCGCACCAGCGCTAGATCTACCTATGTTTCTCATCATTCCTTCTCTTTTTGCTTTTGCAATACAAACAAGCTTCACTCTCCTCCATCTTCATCTACTGCTATGGCTGTTCTCCACACCAATCAAGTGTCTTTCTTCACGAAAGCCTGACTCTGTACTCAATCTTCTTATACACCATGGCCTCTCCCCAAGCCAGATCTCGGGCAGTACACTTATGCCCAAAATCCAATTTTACAATTCCATTGGACTTTCTGGCAGTTTCTAGTTTTCCTCTTCCAATTGAGGACACTACAAATATGGGGTCGGTCAATACCCTTTTGCCCAAAATCCAATTTTTCATGGGTTTTGACCCTTCGAATATAGCTCAAACATGTCTTGTAGCCCAAAATCTGGATTTATTTCTATGATTTTTTATCCTTTGTCAAAGTCTTCTATCATTGCCCAAAATCCAATTTTTCATGAAATTTTAGTATAGGGTTACAGCTAGTGAAGCATTTGTAATGTAATCATCTGTATGATTCTTTTATATTAATCAATTCCTTTTTAGTACTGTTTGTTATTTATCTTGTGATATCACTTTTTTAGAATCATTCCTTGCTTGCTGATTTTTTGTTCTTACCTTGGTACATTAGTATTGCAAAGAGTCCTTAACTATAGAATTGAGTTCACTTGTATCTAGAATTGATTTGTGGATTATGTGTGAGGACAGGCAAGGCATTGTATTTATTAGACAAAAACCAGTCAACTAATAGATGAGCTGAGATGCAATTAGTGAATTTAAATTATCATGTAATCCAGATATAGAGTTGACAGTTAGTGTCAGTGTAAATACTTGGAGCTTGTTACTTGATAATAGCAGTTGTTGATTGTAGCTTGGATTTGATTTTGTGTAATTTTTCTGTCAAATTATAAGAAAGCTTCAATATTTATGTTGCAGCTTAGGGTTTCCTCATGCATTCTTTATGCTGGGTTATATCTCAATTTTAGTTGATCAACTGTTTCTATATTTTGGTTGTTTCATAGTTTCACTTATTTACTAGTTTGTTCATCATGTCATGGATGAGGCCTTTATTTGAACTATGTTGAAGTTGCTAGGCAATTAGCTTTATGACCTCTTAGCTTTGTTATAATTCTTGAGTGATATCTACTCTGTTCTGTTGTACACATATTTATGTTAAAGCAGTATATTACAATTCAGGTGGATTAATATTTTAGCCAAAAATTTAACTAGGCGAAGTCTTGGGCTATTTGGGATTTTCTGTTTTGATAAACAGTGCATATATTAGCCCTCAACCAGCCTCTGGTTGGGCATAATAAGAAGATAAATGATCAGTATCATAGTACAACGCATTAAGCACTCCCACAGGCTGGAGGTCAAAATAAGCATCAACATAAATTTGCTAAGCAATCCGCTGTCTGATTTGAAGAACAGCTAGAACAAAGCAAAAGGAACTCTTAAAACTCGCTCGTCTGGTCCCTGCACTCCAAAATTAGAGACCTTCATGGATGAGAAGCAAGCTCTTAAGTATAGAAACAATTAACAATAGAGGAAGAATCAGTTTCCAAAATTATTTTTGTGTAGCAAAGAATTTAGCAAGCTTGAGTGCCTCCCGCAAACCCCACATTTCAACCAGCCCTGCGGCAGATCAACCCACACACCTGCAACTACTTCCCTACCATTTACCTAAGTGGTTTCTAGCAACGTGCAAACGGGCATTCACGAAATACGTGACCCATTTTTTCAACAAGGGAGAAACACCGATGACAATTAGACTCAATATCCATCTTAAAGAACTTGCACAGGTCTTTAGTTGTCAATCTATTGAGAAAACGAAGCTAAGCAAAAATCTTAAGTTTTTCCTGGCAATTAGTTATCCATAATCAATCCCAGCTAACCTGATAATCAGGACTACCTTTAACTTTTTCTAATGCTAACTCATAGGTAGACCTTATTGAGAACAAGCTTCGGGATGAAGGATTTTTGGTCCTCAATATGAGACACAAAATTATACGGAATGAAACATATTTTGTCTAATCTTTTTAGGAATGGAGAATGGGATATTTCAAAAAGATCAGTTACCATTGAAATCCCAACTCACACTAACTGAGGCAAGATCCTCAAATTTATGACCGGGCCTCGAGAGACACTTTCTTAGACTTTTAGAACCCCGCCAACAGTTAGCACACAGATTTACCATCAAACCATAACCAATACTTCAAGTTTCGCCCACCTAGTAACACTCATACCCACTTTAATCCCTTTTAAGTATAATGGGCCTATGTTATTTTTAATTAACAATATATTTCACATATTCTAAAAAAGAACAATATTTTTCACATTGATATAAAATATAGGGGTAGTTATACTAAATCCTTATGTGTTTAGGGCCAAAAACGTATGATCACCTATGTTTTAAAAGTCGATGATAGACAACCTAATGTATTTTGTGAATTTATTTTACATTGTATCATTACAATAAAAATATTGAGTCGCACTAAACATTTATAAATAGATAATTTTTTTATGTATCACATACTTAAACTTTTAAAACAATGGTCCAAGTGTCCAACAGTGTTTTATGGGCTCTGTTTTGTGGGTCTACATAAAAGAGTTTTATTAACTGGTTGATTTTGATTAACCAATCGAGTCTATTTTTATTGGTTTATGGTCTGCCACAATTTTAAATATTTATGGGTAAGAGAACTTATTAGAAGCTTTAATATTTATGGGTCTACACAAAAGAGTATTAACTAATTGATTTTGGTTAATCGATGGAGTATATTTTCATTGGTTCATGGTCTGCCACGGTTTAAAATATTTATGGGTCTACACAAAAGAGTTTTAACTGATTAATCTGCACAAAAGTGTTTTAACTAATTAATTTTGGTTAACCGATCAAGTCTATTTTCATTGGTTCATGATCTGCCACGATTTTTAGGGGTCCAAATTTTACATTTCGCACAGAGCCCTTGCAATCCTAGAGACGGCCCAACATTGAACAATAATGTGAAGTCTTTGAAATGAAAGGTTCTGACTGAAATTAGTTAAGGTTGCGTTTGATCGCAGTGATATAGTATTGGATTGGATTTCGAAATCCATCATACCATCCTATCCAACGTTTGACGACAACAATGGATTGGATTTCGAAATCCATTATGTGGTTT
>JAYMTF010002566.1:0-17770 GCA_036897485.1 Pelargonium nanum | reverse complement strand
GTCTACCTTGGATGCCGCCGACTTCCGCCCCTGTCGCCGGAGAAGCCGCCGCCGAGATATGACCTGCCGCCGCCGCTATCTATTCAAACCTACCCTAGTGGTAGTACCTGTCCGCTGAATAATCAATTCTACTAAATTTTAATTATGAATGATTTTTATTTATTTAGAGTTTAAATTAAAACAACATAAAAAATTATATATTCTACATTAAAAAAACAGAAACATTTTCCATTAATTAGAAGAAAAAATAAGCATTGAAAAAATGAGTTCTTTATTTAAAAAAAAATAACAGTTTTTTAGTCTTAAACTATTTTTTTTTATAAAAAAAAACTGAATTTTTATTTTCTAATTCTATAAATGAAAAACTATACAGTTAAACAAAAATTTGGGAAATCCTCCCCCAACTAAACATGCTCTTTTTTTCTCTGTTTTGGTGTACTAAGTCTAAAGTTGAGAGGTCACTGACTCAGAAGAAAATTAGAAAAGCAATAACAATTAACAACAATGAAGATATTTCCATGATGGTGAAGATCCAGAAGGGCCCATGAGGAAGACATATATTTCTCTTCATTTGAGAGAGAGAACAGTACTCAGGAATCTCATAAATCATTTTATTATCATTCAGGAAGGGGAGGTTTCAACTACCATCATGGACTTATATATTTTTTATTAAAAACTTCAAATCTTTATTGCATACAGATTAAAGTGATGTATCATAGTATAGAATATAGATATATATGTGCATCTGTTTTCTTCCCAAAAGGGTATTTTCTTGCACATTTTTGTATATCACCAAGTTTGCATTATTTTGATATCAATAGTCCTGTTGTGTAGCTCAATGTTGTGATTAATTTGACCAAATTAGCTGAAAAAACTTCTGATTCGATACTAAAATGAAAACCATGTGGGTTCTGCAACTAGCATTGCTGGTTCTACTAGACACAATCAAAGAAAGATAATGGTGGAATGAGCATTTAATTCCATTACAATGTTCCATAGCCTTTATGTTCAACTCAAATAAACTCAGCTCAAGACATAAAATGTGACGCCCTAAATTAAATCCAATTTATTTTGTTTGCATTCTCATATTCTTACAGTTCCAGGTGAAAGAAGGGAATAGGTACATGCACTTGCACATGCACTCATCGATGAACCATCATACTGTTTATTCCATCCATATAAATTCATCATACAGAAACATTCCAAGAATTCCCAACTTCACCAGTACAAACATGAAGTTGAAACCTACAAATTAATTTAACCCTTCAACACTGAATGGTGTCACCAAAGATTTAATCTTTAAAGAGTAATCAGAGATAGTAAAAAAAACTGAGCTCTATTCTATAAATTATTGAGTAAAATGGAGGGTGAGATCATCTTTACTGTACACTTAATTTACAGGAGGCACTGGGCAGAAAATAACAGACGAGCCACACTTATTACCTACTTAACATCCGATGGAGTTGTCACCTAGAACTGGTTTCTCACAATCTTGACATTGCTATAGAAGCGCTTTAGATCCTTAATAGCCTTCTCTTCTATCTGAATTGAGCGAAGTGACGAGGGTGTGTCAATCTCTGGTTTGAACCAACGATTCACACCAGCAGTGTCTGACGGTGATCCCTGACCAGGACCGGTTGCAATACAGAATCCAGCTGTTGTTGTCTTTGGACTGTGGGAAAGATTGTTGTGTTGCTTAACCTGCTTTCGGACAAAAGCATAACATAATCACTGAGGTTTGTGTTTGACATGTAGCTTATAAACATATGATTTTTTAAGACAATACCTTTGCCATAGGCAGGCAAAGAAAAGGAACACTGCCTAATAGTAATTGCTCAGGCATGGAATGGAGAAAGGGGGGAGTACCTGTTGTATTTGAATGTCCCTAAGAGATGGACGAGAAGGATGGGGTGGAGTCCCTGATGAAGCCCAGGGAGGTGTGCTTCTTTCCGCATCCGGGGCATGTGATCCACGAGCATTAACCACAGGTATAGGACTAGAAGGCAAAAATGAACTCAATGGAATTTTCCCATCGCTTCTAACACTACTCAAGTGGTCTTCTACCTGATCCTTGCCCCTAGTTTGCTTATCACCCTTGACTTTGCTCTGTTCATCGAGAATTTCACGAAGAGAAGCATTTCCCTTCAAAAACTTAGCCCCACCCCATGCAGGGCCCTCACTTTTCGGTGATGGTGGAGGCGGTGGAGCATCTTTGGGAGGGTTGTCAAGAGCACCACTCAAGAACATAGAAAGTCCACCTTTCTTGTTCTTTTTCCTAGATCCTTTTGGTAATGAGTTCTTACTTCTTGATAATTCTGAACTGTCATTACTTTGAACAGAGAAGACTTTATCAGCTGCAGCTGTGCTGTGAGAAGTTTCTTCATAAGTAGCATCTCCCTCCTATCAGAAGTTCCATGTGAACAAGTCAGAAAAATATCATCAAGTGTTCATGTCATATAATTCATTTTTTGTGACTTTCACCACTTTGCAGAATATATTTTACAATATACTTTAACCACCCCCCACAAAGTAAAAGGGGATGGAAATGTTGTAGCCTTTTTCAAGAATAAAAAAGTATGCATCAAGAGAACCTGGTTGGCAAAGGTGTATATGATGCGTAGAACCTAACCTTATTCTTGGAATTTTGAGAGACTTGAATATCCATGACATCCTTTGTGTTCAAGGCTTTGTCAGTCCCAGAGAACTCAGAGCTTCCAGACAATGCTTCTACTTGAGGTACCCTCTGTTTGTTCTTTCTTCTCTGCTTTCTTAATACCTCAACTTTTTTATTTCCTTTTGCATCAGGTGAATCTGAAGACAATGCTTTAACCTGTGGTGTTGGAACGCCAAGCTCAGCCAGTGAGCTTTCAATTGACAACCTCGTTTGGAGCTTTGCGATTTGCTGGTCATCAAGAGGTTGTCCACTGGACTGCATTGCTTCAAGCATCTCAATCTGCTGTAACTTCTTCCGTAGAGCTCGAACTTGTTTGCTGACACCATAGCTCGGATCATCTTTGGGTTTCAGAAAAGAGTCCAATCTTTCATCTCCTTCATTTTCCAATATTGATTTTTTAATGCGATTTTCACGTGTCCTTAGTATCTCGCTCTCGCTATCCTCCTCTTCACTATAAATAACAGCAGGAAATGTTGCAGTTGGAGTTGGGAGCCGACGGTAACTCCAAGGTTCAGATGACCTATGGTCTAACGATTTCTCAAGATTAGCTAGAATATCTGGTAGAGCGCTAGCAATAGTGTGTGATGAAACAGCAAAGATGTAATCAAGGTTGCGAATAGCAATATCCTGCAAGTATTCAAGACTACGGTGAGTGTGATGCTTTGTTATTCTGGCAGAGAGAGTACTGTCATATAAAACATCTAGGGGTTAAGAGATACTCCTTCCGTCCCAAAATGAGTGTCATATTCTCTCAAAATGAGTGTCATGGGAATCTGATCTCTCAAGCAGGGAAAAAAAGAAAGGTGGATAGACTAGTCCATTTAAGAGGAAAATAGTTCATCATGGAACCCACCCCACTTGAGCAATAATTGGTCAATCAGGATGATCAAAATAAAATATAGGATGTATGTGTTTGAATTTGTCCTTGTCTGGCCAAGAATGGCATGCCATGTTCTCCTTCTCCTTGAAATTTGAACTTGGATTCAATATAGTGAAAACCAAGATTATGGGTTTAATTAAGTAGATACCATATCCTTTCCTTTGAGGAAGGAATGAAGAACAAGATACGGACAACTGGCAAAGCAAAGGTTCTTGTCATTTATGTAACAAAGCATGTGAATTAACAAGGAAAATACCTCACAATGCTTCCTCAGATCTTCTGCTCCAAGTGAATCTGCAACTTCAAGAAGTTTTACGGCATTTCTTGGCTCAACAAGATGCTCTGCTGCCACTTTCTCACAAAGGCTTTTTAAGCTTGGTATGTGTCTAGTAGCATCCTTTTGAACAGTTGGTACCGCATAATTGGGCTCCTTAATATCAAACATAAAATCTTCATCTAACTCTTCTAATTCATTCCTCACATGCAACTTCAGCTTCTGGGGATTCTTGGCCGCATTAGGAGGATAGACAGGATGATAAAGAGAACTAACAATCAATAGATGAGTTTCACCAACAGATACTGAAGTAGCCCTCTTTACACCATGCACCCGAGTTGCAGCAGGCGGCTTGTCCCTGTTATTCTTTCCGTCAAGCAAAAGAACATCACCAGTTGTCGTAGCTACAGCAGTCCAAAACTTCCCCGCAGAAATACTCACAATATCTCTTCCACATAGTGTATACATCTACACAATTTGAGAACAGAGATGACAGTAAGCAGCATGTACAACTTAGGAGAAAATGTCAGTAGGACTAACAGAATAAACCTGTTGGCATCTGAGATCAGAATCTGAGGAAATCCAATAAAATAATGCACCGTCATCTGTGAGAGCAGTGCTATGTACCATCCCTGCAGCAATAGCAACAACTTGAAGTCGTTCCATACGATGAAATTTCAATGTGGTGCCGCCACTCTTTTTTATATTTCTAGCAATGACTACTCGTCGTGGCGTAACAAGCCGATGACCCCAAGTGAACCCCTGCCAGCATAGTCAATGTATGAAGACCACAGATGAAAATTCAAGTGCCAACCACAACAATACAGGATTTGGCTAAAAGGATGGATAAACAGCAAAACAATTGTGCATTCCAAAAAAATATTACAAACATGATTAATATTACCTCTCCATCTGCTCCTAATACAATTGTGTGATATTTTGCAGCAGCAACTTTAGTGAAAACCTTCCCTTTCAAGTACTCGACCACTCTTGGAGTGTAATTCGATGCTGAGTTAGAGGTGCCATAACCTAGCTGCCCCTCTTTATTGCAACCCCATGTAAAAACTTCACCAGACTCAGAAACTACGGCTGTGTGTTTATTTGCCGCAGCAACAGCAACAATTTTTGGCTTAATAGAACCCACTCTACGAGGTGTAGGTTGGGTATCCACAGAAGTATAGCCAAGCTGACCCTCTGTACAATGTCATGTGCATTAAAACATAATTAGTGCATGTATCACAAATGATGGCTAGAAGAAATGCCTTTTGCATACTCTGGTCTCTTTTTTGTTTTCTAAAGGCACATTAAGGCATCATTAAAAATATAAACAATTTGGGAATGAAACAACAGATCCACAGGACTAAAAGTTAAGATATAAATATATAATTTGTTGGCGTGGTTTTATTGACATACATCCAAATACCCCATAACTTTACCTCTATTGGATCCCCATGTAAATACTTCCCCACCCTCTGTAGCAATGACAGTATGATGTTTAGCTGCTGCTATTGCCTTCACCCGGCGGGATCCTAATCCAGAAGTGACCTGCCGGGGAGTGATAACTGCAGCTTGGCCGCTGCAAAGATTAAAATAAACTGTATTTGGTATTGACAAGATCTACTTGATAATAGAAGCAAATTTAATAACGATACGCTCAAGTTTGGGAGGAAGTACTATAATCCAATTTCTCCATACACAAGGGATACAGGACAAAATGGAAGACAAATTGATATCCGTGTGGTTTGTAGCTCGCCAGTTAAAAAAAAAGGTGAAATGCACAAAAGTATATGAATCAATACATGGAATGGGACCCATGCTTCGATCGCCCTCCTCTATATGTAATACGTATGCAAGCAAAACCAGGTTTGGAAATTTCTATGTACTCCAGAACCATTCATATATCAAGAACAATGTTGAAGCTAACCACAGCTAACACACAAGGTTTTTAATAGTAAATACAAAATAAGATTTTGATCAAAACTTCAATCCTCAATTGAATATAGCATTAACAAAGCTATAAAATATTATACCTGTGGATATCAAACTCAGGATGCCCAAGGCGGCCCCCTCTTCCAAATCCCCATGTGAAGACCTCTCCACAAGCAGTGACTGCCACACTATGGAACTTTGCGGCAGAAACATACTTGATAGAAGAACCCTGAAGTGAATCAACTTTGCATGGCAATTTCTGTATGTGCGCATTTCCGGTTCCGAGTTGATAATTCACACCACTTCCCCAACTAAACAACTCAGTAGCCACTGCACACAAGTAACAGCTCAAGTTGCCCCCACTTCCCCAGAAACAATCACATCCAATTCGCAACAATATGTAAGGCAGCAATCATTTTAATATAGATCAGTAGGTACCTGAATCTTGCCCACTTCCCACAACCTGGCATACAGGACCAGAAAGAAGATCAACTGGTGTACGGGATTTAGAGTCCTCCAACGTGACAGATGCACCAGACTGAAGAAGTATACTTGCTACAGCAAGATGACCAAAGTGCAGAGCCCTGTGGAGGCTACTCCATCCGGACTCACCATCCTACAATAGATATGATGCAGTCGTAAAATGAGGTAAATTTCAAAATATAAAGCACAATTTAAAAGGTTCTGTATTGCTCAGACACAATGAACATCCTCCTTTAAGAGAAACAGAAATATTTGAGAATATTAGGAAAATTTCTCCATCGGATAACAGTCAAGACATCAGGTAGTAGCCAATTCCTATCTCAAAAGCCCATAATAATTGGATTGCCAATATGTAAGAATATCATACTCTTCCTGCCGGGTATTTAGCAGGAGGAGTCTTGAGAAACAGTAACAATGCAGTCTATGAAAGTAAACTATATGCAGCCATACCAAATAGTTTTTTCCTTTAGATAACCGGTCCTAAATCCTGTATAAATTTTGCCATATAGACTTGAAACAATAAAGAGATTCTGAAACCCAAGCGAATGTATCAGGGATCAATTTTACAACTTAATATAAGGGATTAAATCATAGACTACTAAATGAATAGTGCAGCTAAGTGAAAAGGCATACATATTGGCTACACGTGCAAAAGGTGTGTTTCTGCAAGAAACAAATCAGCCACCTTTCTAGATACAATTATTTCCTTCTCCTTTAGAGTTTAGATTACATAACAGGTTAGCCCATATCACTGAGCATGAAAGGACTTGAAAGACAGTTTAAAATCTGATGTCCCGTGTCAGGATAATGATTTTGGACTAAGGAGAAATACTCAGACATTACATCAAAAGAAAAATTCATATACAACATCCATGAGTGCTGCTCCATGGCAATCCTAAGACTCTTAGCAGTCCCCATAGTTTGTTTCACCTTATCAGTTGTAACTTATACACATCTAATACGAAGAACGTGCTTAATTTATTCATACTGTTGTCGAGTTGTTTCAACACAATGAAAAAGAATTATATGTTGCAGTTCATGATTTTCTTTCCTCATAGCTACCTTAGTAGATATAGTATCTCTATAGTTCCACTTCAGATATAATAAAATTCTATTGCATAAATACATTACCTTATATTCAATTGCAAACATATACAATATTATAATTAAAACAGATTCGTATACTTGCTACATATTTTAATTGAAGGCTTTTGACACAAGATATCACAGTGTAGTGGGTTTGACAAAGATTTAAGCAAGGAATCGGTCAAGTAACAGTTTCCTTTTACTATCTCTCATATATAACATATACTCAATTAAGATGAATTACCATCCAAATTACAAAAGATAGACGCCCAACCTAGAGTCCATACTAACTGTAGAATTAGACAAGGAATGTCCTTCAAAATATTACTATATGACAATATCACAAACAAAAACAGGCATTAAGCACAGTGAACAGAATTTGACATATTCAAACATAATAACAATGAATATGTACAGATTGGTTGTATATAATTTCTTCATTTAATAAGTAATGATAGAAATTTATCAATTTTTTTATGCAAGACAAAAAAATGAGAAGATTGCAAAAGTAACACACCCTGGCATCTGGGTCAGCACCAGCAGCTAGAAGCCTCCTAACAATTGGAATGTTGTTTCTCCAAGTTGCAATGTGAAGAGGAGTAAGGCCAAAAGTGTTCCTTGAATTAATGTTACCGCCATTCTTCTTTAATAGTGCCAATGCTATATCAACATCGGCCAAAGACCCTTGCCGCACAACGAGCCACATATCTTTCTGAGACCCATTAGAGAAAATTTTCCGAGCATGAGACTGTAGATTCTGCTTTTGTCCTTGAGGTGAAAGCAGTGCATCAGTCATTTTTATACTAACTTAACAAGTCTTCAACTTTCACAGAACTGTACTTAAGTCAAAACTCAGCAATAGAGATGCCTCTACTAAATAAAGTCAGAAGTCAGATTCTCCAAATCAGTAGTTAGGTGAGGCCAAATAACAAGTTCTTGTCTGGCCTTAACCTAATCTAATCCATGTTTCAATCCAGGAATCAAGAAAACACTCAAGAGATTGCCGTTAGAATGAAGAATTTAATAGACTAGCTCTCATGCCCCCAAAATGATGTCTTTATAATGAAAATAAACCAATTGCAGCATCCAATTGCAATCTCCTTCAAAGATCAGAAGCCATAGATAAATATCCAACGAACAAGTGAACCAGGATAGCTGAACACTGCATTCCAGTTTCTTTTATTAGTAAGATCTACTTCCCAGGGAAAGTTCAATAATCAAAATGGAATGAACAATGCAAGACGTCAGCAAAGAAGGTGTAGCTTTGCATACAAATCAGTAAATTGTCTAAATGTAGTAAAACAAGCAGTTTTTCTAGAAGAATGACAATAAATAAACACAGCACAATACAAACAAAATTAACTAGGTGTTATACCTTAAAAATAGATCAAATCCCTTTCTCATCACAGAATAAAACAAATCAACACAAATGATGTGAATTCAATCATCCAAAAAGAAAACATGATATTTATACAATATTGCTGCATTACATGATCCGAATTGGGAATTGGGATGAGTGTTTTCAAGGCTAGTGCATAAGAATGTTACTGCAACATGATCCCAAAATTGAGAGAGAGAAAACGAAGACATAACATTACATACTAGAAACAGATCAGAGAATTAAAAACACTATAGACACTGAAATGCGAGCAAAATACCAGTCCTAGCTTCCACTAAACAATCAAAACAGCAAAATTTACACAAAAACGGAAATCGGAACAATGAAAATGAGCAGGATGTGCCCCAAAAGAGCAAGACAACAGTAACCAACACCTACCCACATCTAAATATGGTAGAAAATCAGCACCCATAAATGAATAATGGAAAAAATTCACACAAACACACAAAAAAAAACAGAAATTTCAATGAAGAGGCCACAATCAGAATAGAAAAATCCAAGTAGAGATTGGAGATAAGATACATCACCTGAGAGGAACTGAGTGAAATCAGAGACGACGAGTGTTGCGAGAGAAATGGTGGGTAGAAATTGAGGTGAAGATTTAAGCGATGAAGAGAGAATCGAAGCAGAGAATATACCCCAAAAGGCATAAACGAGAGAGAGAGAGTAGCGAAGCCGCAGAGATGGAAAAATGATGGAACTGTTTCAACTCTGTTCCGAGTAAAAGGGTATTTTGGGAAAGGTGGGAAAGTGATTTGACTAGAATGACCTCGTCCCCATACCGAAATGACGTAGTTGAGAGGGTTGGAGTTTGGTGAGACCACGAGCCTTGGGCGGTTGTGCAACGTAAATTAGTGTCGTCTT
Organism: Pelargonium nanum; assembly: GCA_036897485.1. Classification (NCBI taxonomy): domain Eukaryota; kingdom Viridiplantae; phylum Streptophyta; class Magnoliopsida; order Geraniales; family Geraniaceae; genus Pelargonium; species Pelargonium nanum. Next base: position 8,181 of record JAYMTF010002566.1, on the reverse strand, counting down.
TGAGGTCACGTGCGGGATGATCTCTAGACTCTAGGCCAATAATATTTTTTTATTTTTTTTTATATCTTTTAGGTAGTTGCGAACTGTCAAGTGTCGACGTCGCACGAGTCCGGGTGTTGGTGACTCTGAAAATACTCTTTTGCCCTTCTTCATGGCGTAATTCTCAATGCATATTTCTGCTTTTGTTTCTCTATTTTTCTTTAAAGGGAAATGATCATGAGTCGAGTAGAGGTGTTCAGGTTACGGTTCAGACCGGAAAATTGGACCAAACGTATACCTAGGATCCGGTCTAAATTTTGTCCTATAATTTTAAACTATTTTTTTGTTAGATAATTTTAAACTAAATGTAAATAAAGTATTAATTAATTATGGGTTAAATGGTTTCAAATCCTTTTAAACTTGTTTCAATTTTAAAGCTGGTGTTTTTACTTCTTTTCAACTCTGGACTAATATCCAAATAATTTGTTACAACCAATTCTTAATTGACACATCATCGCATGTGTCCACGTCATCAAAGCTCGTCATGTCATCATTGATTGATTAGAAAGAATGGAACGCATCGTTTGGTTAACTTAAGTCGAAACTACCTCGTTTTGTTCATCTGAAAAACAAAAGAAAAACACAAAAGTTATTGTTGTCTTCTTCATTAATCACCAAACGCTTCCCCAGTGGCAAAGATCTGGAGGACCACGGAGACGCTCATGGTGGGCCTGGGGAGGTTATCTTCAACGGAGGAGGCTTTGGAGACACGGCCGTTGCGGAGGCCGAGGGTGATTGAGTAGAAGGGGTCGCGCGCCTATGTGACAAGGTTGTGGGTGGCGACGGCGAATATATAAGCGCAGGAGAATGTATTAGGGCAGGCAACCTCGAGGGCAGTAGATGATTTACTTGATTGGGGTTGAATCCCCAAAATTATAGTGCTCTGTTATTTCCAATCTATAGTTTTTTGAGATGGAGCATCTTCCTGTTGAGATTGTTGGGTCTGCCCAAGAGCTAGTGATTGCATCTACAACATTTTTGGTTGTTTATTGGTGAGCAACATCTTTGGTGTATCATTTTGGGTGGGTGTATAGAGAGCTTCAGCTCTATTGTTTTGGATTCTCAAGACCTTTCATTCATAAAAATGACAATGACTTAAGTTCATGTTTAATGGTCAACAGAAGTCAGTAGTAACCAGTCTAATTCAATGAAACCTCCATTTTCAAGACAGGTAATCAATCAATCTATTTAACAATACAAATTTCTACTTGATAAAAGCCAAGTCTTAATTGTCTTATATGTAATCTATAATTTACCAAACATTTAAACATCAATGAGATCTCCAGTCGTTTAACTAATGTCACGACCTGAATTGATGAATAAATAAATGGCGAGCACCATCTTTAAAGCAATCGACAACCATTTGGCTGCTCTTGCACTCTTTGGCCACTGTATATTTTCACATGTTCTTGTTTTTTTTTAAAGTAATGTTTTGTTTATTAGTTAAGAAATGCCTGTCAACTTGCCGGACGTGACAGCCAAGATTTATTTATTTATTTAATACTAGCAAGTCTTGTGGGAAGAAAACAAGGGATTATAATTATTATACTAAATACATGTAGCGGTTACTTAGCACATAAGTTACCTAACCTCTACTGGTTCATTTTCAAACCAGCAATTAGCAATTTCCAAATATGGGTTAGACTAGAAAAAGACATTTATCAATGAGTAAGCAATCTGGATCATGTTCCAGTCAGTCCTTTCAACAATTAAAGATAAGAGATGATTCACAGCTCAAAAAAATACATCTTTATAAAACTAGCCAAATATGCAATTCCTTTCCAACTGAGATCACACTTGCCACCCGCATACGAATCAAAGAATACAGGAAATACTAAAACTGAGAGCGCACACGCATCAAACCAATGGATTTGCATGAAGAGTGCACAAATCTTCATGCAAATACCATGCCAAGCCACCAACCACGAAGTTTACCTGAGTTGGATGGATAATATTCTTGGCACTCCATTTTGATCATTGGGGTAGCCTTGTTGTCAGTTGTGCTAAATGACTTCAGGACGTGCCCGAAAATTTTGCTTATGCAACAATAGAAGGATCCTGCATTGAAACAAAAATATCAGAATACTCATCCCGTGATAACAAAAAATTATCCTAGAAACATAAATTATTTATCTGTTACCTGGTTTGACTATTTAACAGAATTGTTTGAAGACAATACAATTATTTCAGTCAAATTTTGTTGACAGCCAATGCTATATCATATAGCCTATATGCACGATAAGTATACCATTCATAATAACTTGATATTTTAATTTGAACATTATTTGACAATTACCAGCTCACCACAAGGAGGAAAACAAATCATTACTTGTTGTAGTATAAGTAATGACAACATACCTTTGCAGTCAAATTTGACATAGCCAGGTGGAATTTTTCTCGAGTTTTTGAACCCGCAACTTGTCCAACCTTCGCCACCTTACTAAAAGCACCATTCAGCCAAGCTGTTCCGGCAGTCACATATCTGTCCATCCCCAAAACCAAGTAAATCGATGATCAATGTTATTTTCAATTTATGATAAGAAAATCAATTGAGATAATTATACGAAATTGTTGTATTTATAGAATTAGGAAAAAGAAAGAAAAAGTCATTTCCAATTCCACTCACACTGAGTAGTTAATAATGAAGAGATGACTACTGCAAAAGGATAGTGTACTTTTCATTCTACCATAATTGAGAGAAAATTCCAGATTTCCAGACCAAATCATATGACACAATCCAAACAAATGTGGCCTAACTATATTATGCTGAAAACCCACTCAAGTGATCAATTAGGACTTGGGGAGAGAAAAGGGATAGAAACTTAACAAAGTTGAAATAAATAAAGCCTTGTTAACATAGTTCCTTGAGGAATTGTGCTAAAAGACCAACTTAAGCAATCAATTAGGACCTAGGTGCAAGGGAAGAGCATGGATTTGTATTTGTTTTCTCGAAAGTCGTCCCATCTCCTGAGGCAAACATCAGCAACTAACCTCGTTAAGGTTGCCAAAACAATTAAGCTGGTTAATTTCCAGCTAAACATATGATGAAAGAATTTTCCGTGGCTCCTACAGATAATAGTGTTTAAATTCTTACAGGGCAACACGAAGCACCACAGTAGTAGAATAACCAGTTCACTGTCAACAATATGAATAACTTCCAAAATCAAGTATAAGTTTGTCATGTTATAACACTATAAGATAAGTTCTTGTTTCCATAACAGCCCAAACCAGCAAACAATAGGCAAAGAGCCACAGAGGAACATGGAATGAATGACCGCAATAATTGCAGGAGGTCTTGTAAATTAAGTTTCCTAGTTGCAGTCTAGCAGGACCAAGAAAACTCAAATCTATACCTTGGGTGTATCAGAGACAGAATAATAGCTTCCACCATCCTCACATAACTAAGAAGCATAAGACATACTCTCTCCGTCCCAAAATTAGTGTCTTGTCTCTAAAAAATTTGTCCCAAAATGAGTGTCCTCGTTTTCTTTTTTAGAAAGGTAGTTATACATGAATTAACAATAATATCATTACAATAAGTTAGTTAGAACCTCTTGAGTTTGTTGCATCAAATTCATATGAGGGTATACGGGTGGAAAACTCACTTATCCTTAATTTTTTTCCCAAAAAGAAATACAATTCCAAATATTTGAGACAGGGGGAATATTTCTTTTTAACTTTTAACATCCTTCCCAACAGAGGCCAAATGCTTTGCCTAAGCTCATGGAATGCAACATAGTATACCCAGAGAATTAGAGAATATTATTTCAGGGATTAAATGCTTCACCTGCTTGTTTTAACTGCTGATCCTGTGTCATTTATTTTCCTTTCTGCTGCCAATATTGCTGCCATAGTCTTATCTGACACATGAAGCCTTTGATCAACAGACTTTACTTTCTCATTAACCACCGAGATACCAACCGTTAATTTCTCCGTAAGTCCAACTTTCTTGTCAAAGGATACAACTTTGGCAGATGCATTGGCTGTCAATTGATGTTTCTCATCAAATGCTTTAGCCTTGTTCACTGCATCTTGTCGAATAGCAGAACTTTTTGCCAACACATTTGTAACTACTTCTTGAGCTCTACTAACATAAATTCTTCCACCACCAGTTGAGCTAGTGTTAGCCTGCTAACCGGGAGATTTTCATTAAACCATACCAATAAAAAACTTAAGGCACAGAAAATGTATTGGTCTAATTTATGAGCATTCTTAACATAAACAAGATCTGTAATAATGTATTGGTCTACCTCAACATATGGGTAACCATTTTCTGCAGGTGCAACACAGATGGCATTGTCCACTGTCCTTACTTCCTGCATAAATTGAGCCTTATGAATATGAAATTTTGGATACAAGATTTCGAAAGATATTGTGGAAACTTGTTAACGTACTTCCATCTCATGTCTTGGTAAATAATTTTCCACAGCAGTTATGGTCACAATTCGGTCTACAAGTGTTGCTCCCTGAGACATATATTGAAGAAAAATGTCAGTTTCTAATTTTGGTACAAAATGATTGCTAATCTCTAGTAGCAGGAAGTTTCTAACCACAAATTCAAACCAAACAAAATGTGTCTTCTCAAAAGGCATAAGCTATACATAGGCATAACAGAGGATTCCTAGAACCAACAACCATTCGGGAAAGCGGGTTAAGGCGCTTGGTCCCCACGAAGTCTCAGGTTCGAGCCTCCCTTCAGGTGTTGTTGGTATTGCCTATCAAAAATAAACAGAGGATTCCTAGAAAAGTAAAGCAACGGGATTAGGAAAGGTCTAACTAACTAGCAATGCGACCAATGAATTTTATGATAGTAACAGTAATGTTCTTCACAAGTAACTCTACTCCACACTCAACGACATAGTAATCCAGTCAAGCTAAAGAATCTTCAAAAAAACTTTTATGCCCACATAAAGATATAAATTAACTAGAAATACGATAGGTAGTTTCATAACAAGAGTACAATTTAGATCTGGTACCCACACCATTCACAAAATGTGACCACTCTCCTTAGTTACATAAATTAATAATACTTCAAAGCATGTGAATCTATATATCGACATTATACTATCGTAATACAAATAATTCTCTTACTTTTTAGGATCATCTACATCTCAACTTTTAGGATGACTTAGAAGGCTGAAATAAAGAATAGATCATTATTCCTTGAAATTAGTGCTAGCTCTTTTGCTTTTCCTATGAAAATAAAGGTGAGCTTCATATGTAAATGAATGTGAGGGTAAAATAGCTGGAGTCTGTATGAAAACATAAGAGAGCTCTTGACTAGAAAGGAAGCAAGTTTGAAGAAATACCGTTAGCAATAGTGCAATTTCAAGTGCCTTTGGATCTTTGAATGTAACAAATGCAGTCTTTGGTTGCCCAGATTCTCTACAAAGTACAGAGAATTAGAATCAAACAGAGGAAAAGAGATGCATAATAAACTCAATTAATAAAGAGGAAACTAAAACAAGAAAACATAAAGTATTACTGTCTTATGCATGTTACATGCTCCCATCACTTAAAACACAATGCCGATATAAGATTTCTTTTATTCTTCTGTTCTTTCAACATCAAAATGAAAGCTCAGAAGAAACAAACAACAATACCAACTAAGCTTCACAATTCAAGGTCATCACGTGAAATAATCGGTGGCATACTTGAATTCCATTTTTCAAAGAAATTGAACAACAATAGCACAATCAGTAGTTCTTCCCACAAATGTACCAATGACAACTCTAAGACTGAATTTAATACACTCATGAGTTTGCTTTAGATTATGATGGCTTTTCATTTGTTCTACCCCCCAAAAGTTGAAAATACAGCTATATCATTAAGGTGCCAGGTGAAGAAATTCTCATTCTCCACTACCACCACTGGACATAAAACTCAAATTCAACATATATTAGTGCTTTGTGTGTGCATTTTTTAGCTTTCTGCAGCAAATGAATCAAGCTCAGTTAAATTTATCTTTACAGTTTCTTCAGGACTATCAAACAGAAAAACAGATAAACCTCAAAATGAAAACTGGGATCAAAACCCCAATAATACCATATACATCCTCCGGACAGTGCATACCTTAGAATCTCAATGTGTTCGATTTCTCCGGAAAATGAGAAGAACTCACGGACCTCTCTCTCGGTCGCTAGATCTGAAACGTTCTTCACCTGCACTGTTCTCGTCTGCAAAATTGAACAACAAAACATTCAAATTAGGACCAACAACAACAACAACAACAAAAGCAGAAATTGGATTTTCAGAGGCCGACCTGAATCTGCATTGTTGGATAGATAAATGTTAGTGGATTTTTGGTGGTCTAAGCGAAAAGCTAGGTTGGTAGGTGTAGTCTTGTGTAATGTTCTGTCCAATGAGTGTTGTGTGAGAGAGAGAGAAAAAGTATGGTTGAGCTTAAAAAGGAAGAGGAGACAGCATGGACCCAACTGAGAAAGACAATGTCAAGTAAAGTCGTAAAGAGAAATAGGGACATATTGATGGTAACGTTAACGTGGTGATAAATAGTTTATCAAAAAAAAAAACGTGGTGATAAATAACTGATAATGATGATGAAGATAAAGATACTATTTTTTCTGGATTTGCCCCTGGGTTTCCCTGAAATTTCGATGCGTTTAATTGACCATCTTGCCCTCGTATACGAAGGACCCCTCTCCCGCATTCTATTTCTGGTCAACCGACATTGATCGAGTTTAAAAAAGAGTCGGAAGAAAAGCTTTGATCCTCTTCTTTTTATCGAGAGATCCATGAATTGGGGTCCTGCGGCATCTACCGATGGAAGATTTCGAGAGTTTCTTTGTGATTTGCTAAGTTTATTTTCTCCTTAGTTCGCTGTGAATGAAACAGATCAATTAAGGGTTAAATGGTTTTATCTCTCATGGAAGGACATTCTTTTAAAGGGTTCAGCTTCTTATTAGGGTTATGTTTTGTTTTAACTCTAGTCAACAATTTTTTTCTTATTTTACTCACTTGATCAGCTACAACATGTCACAATATCACATCATTATTTTTGTACACGTCAACAATGTGGTGTACGTGGGCATGCCACGTTGGTTTCCAATCTTTAACAATAAAACACAGTGTTCAATTTATTTTATAATCAGAAACCCAAAAACAATGTTGTTTTGAAACTCAGCAACAACTCGCCTGCAAGATTCTTTTGCTCGATTTGACTGCAACTGTCTTTTTCGCAAACGTTCGATGATGGGAGACAAGGCGACCTTACATATTCTAAGGTTTGGATCGTTTATGGCAGAGGAAGAAGGAAGACCAATATCAGAACGATGTCGTTCTGCTCTAGTTCATGTTCCTGTATTAATGACGTGGACAACACATGCAAGTCATGTGTCATATCTATGAAGAAGTTGGTGACACATCATCAGTGACAGTACAAATTTTTTTTCGTGCAACTTCTTCCAAACAGACTGAAGAATTAACGGGGATTAGTGGGACTACCTAAGGAGGTTTTATGTTAATTGAGGGACTCACTTATAAGTTACTAAAATGTGGATACTAAATCAGTCGGTTCCTAATAATTGGGGACTGGCAAGACAATTGATCCTATTGAATAGGACATGAAAGCACTGAGAAAAGAGGGGAAAATTGCACTCAATTGTGAAATGAGTATTCATGTGGAGTGGTCAAAAAAGGAAATGTCAGTACTTATTCCTCATAGTCATAGTCTAGTAGGAAATCCATCAATATATATGCTATTTCAGTGTTTATTCACAAGTTTCATTAGGGTTGACATCGGTCCAGACCGGACCGGATCGAATCAATGCCGTTTTTTCTCCTCTCTTTCTATACTAGTATTTGAGCCCAGTTTTGCTCGGGTTTTTGTATTTTTAAATATTATAAATTTTTATTTTTCTTACAATTGATTAATTTATTTTTTGCCTACTCTTGTATTTTTTTCGACTTAAATCTAATGAACTTCAAATAGTGATCAATATGACTTAAACTTGTGACAATCGGTAAAAATATATCATTAATGAAAAATTGTTAAGTTTGATGAAATTATATGTATTATAGTATACAATATATGTAATAAATAGTATATATGATTTGTATTGTAACTTCACTTTATATATATATAGAGAATAAGGAATCTAAGCCAACAAATATTTGGCTTAGCCT
>JAYMTF010002565.1:0-17772 GCA_036897485.1 Pelargonium nanum | reverse complement strand
CTATGTGTTGTTAGATTTGTGTTGGGTTTGTGTTGGATTTGTGTTGAGTTTGTGTTAGATTTATGTTAGATTTGTGTTAAGTTTGTGTTAGATTTGTGTTGGGTTTGTGTTGGATTTGTGTTGCTTGAACAAAAAGGAACTGAATTTTCTGGATAAACTTTGAATGTTTCAGCGAAACTTTGAAGTTTTCGGCGAACATTCATGAACTTCTTCTTGACCAATGAAGAAGAAGAAGAAGAAGGGTAAAATTGTCATTTCAATTTTATTTGAAGTCATGTGCACAACACATGATGAAAAAAGGTATTTTTCCGTCCATTTAGACCGACGGAATCAAAATTTGAAAGTTTAGCGTAGTCAAAAGTTACGAAATAAAGTTAAGGGTAGTTCATTGCAAAAGGTGTTTAGACAGGGTAGTTTTTAGTAATTATCCCTAAAATATATAACAGATGTTATCTCAAACAACCAAGGGAATAGTTCATACGGACATATTGTTTCATTATAATATATATAAAGGGTAAAATGGAGGTGAGTCGACTCACCTAAACTTAGGTGAGTCAAACTCCCAAAACTACGTAGTTTTGAGTAAGTAATTAATGTGCAAATCAAAACTACGTAGTTTTAATTAAAAAACTATTAACCCTAATAATTATCCCTCCTTCCATTTACCCACCTATAGCCTATAGTCTTCTCCAGCACTGCATTACACATCAAGATGCGGCACCAACATTATCTCATCCATTTTTGTTTGAATGAGAATCCAAACCTTTCCCTCAATGTTCATCTAATATCATTATTTTTTTATAAGTATCTATATATGCAATATTGCTCATAACAAATACAACAGTAAGCACATACACTGCTGTACACCAAGTTTTGTTTCTTAAATCCATGTTTAATTCATTGATGTCAATCCCATTAATGAATATATCCAAGTGTAAGCAGGAAACACCAAATTAACAGTCCAAAAGTTTTAGTTTATTGGTTTTTTGTTGGCTACTATAATTCTCTATCTTGTACATTTTTTAACAACAATCATATACTTAAATATAACAACCGATATTACATGAAAAATTATAAACCTTCATGGAGTATATGAAGGTAGTGATCAGTGCTTGCATTGTAGCAATGGAGAAGATGATAGACTAAGTGAAAAAAAAACATATGAAAGGAGGGGTAATTATTAGGGTTAATAGTTTTTTAATCAAAACTACGTAGTTTTGATTTGCATATTAATTACTTACTCAAAACTACGTAGTTTTGGGAGTCTGACTCACCTAAGCTCAGGTGAGTCGACTCACCTCCATTTTACCCATATATATATATATATACACACACACACTAGCATCTACAATATCTCCTTTTCAAACTCTAAAAATAAAATTTTGATAAAGTGATGTTTTAAGTGAAATTATATTGTATTATCAATTCCATTCACCAAGGTAGGTTAGGCCAAATGATTTAAGCACTTCGGATTCTCTTTGAGGTCTCGGGTTCGAGTCTCTCTGCTTACGGTATAGGGTGAGTTATTAGGGTTTAAAGGGGAGAGCTACCCTTGTTGTGTAGCTCAACTGATAAAAAAACAATTACATTCAAACGGTTATTTATTTATTTATTTTTATCATATAATTTGATGGAAGTTAATAAGAAAGACTAAAATAATTCGATTGTAGCTCAATTGATAAAAAAAATCAATTCCATTCAAACAGATATATAGTTATTTTTATCATATAATTGACGGAAGTTAATAAGAAAGACTAAAATAATTCGAGTTAGTATAATTCAAGAAAACCATATTAGTTTGTTTCATAATTAGTTGAATTTAGTCTAATGATTCCATTTAGAAATTATTGATCATTCTAATCCTACAAATGCAAAACCCTACCTCCTACCTCAATCACTAGCAAGTACCGTTTAGCTCAGTAGGTTAGGCTGATAATTGTTTTGCTTTAAGATTAACAGTTAACGTCTAACCCTAGATGATTGAGTTAGGCTACAATAGGAAAGTGAAGATATTTTATTTTGGAAGAAGTGGATCACTCTAATACTATAATAGATCACCTCGATCTGGGACTAAAATAGCATGTCACTTTTCTCTATTTTAAATGCGATTGGTTTCGAAGTTTGAAGATTAATTTTCAGGTCATTATCAACGAGAATTGGACCGAACTAACTGTTGAATTTTGGCCGAATTAGTCAAAATTGATTTTTCCGGTTATATTGTAATTTAATGCATTTGGAGTTGATCATATAACAAACTGTAGACTAAGGTTAAAGACACACGCACACTTATCTTGTTATTTTGGAAAAAGTGGATCACTCTAATACTAAAATAGATCACCTCTATCTAGGACTAAAATAGACGATCACATTTTTCTATTTTAAATGTGATTGGTTTTGAACAGTTTGAAGATTAATTTTCAGGTCATTATCATCGAGAATTGGACCGAACTAACTATTAAATTTTGGTTGGATTAGTCAAATTAGTTGTTTTCGATTATATTATAGTAATTTAATGCATTTTGAGTTGATCGTATAAAAAGCTGTAAGCTAAAGTAAAGACGTACGCACGTTTATCTTGTTATTATTTTTCAAATGTTGGCCCAATAATCATGTCAAACGTGATACTATAAATGGATAGGATTAAAAATATCCCACACATTTATTATTAAGCTAGTATTTCCCGGTTTTTGCCCAAGTATTGAACCCATTACTAGATCGTGACAATAATAATAAATGTCAATCAAGACATATATTTGAATTTGATCGATTTTTAGACGGAAGTTTTCTGCCCACAAATTCAATATAACAAAATGAGTGTTAATTTGTAACTTGTCCGTTTGATAAAATCTCAACCATTATTGTTATGTGTGACATTCTTTCTTTTTATCTTTAGTAAAATTATATACCTAGGAATCAAAATTATCTTTTGAAGTTAATTACTATTTCATTTTTGGAGATGTCATGTGAATAGTATCCCATTAAAATAGACCCACTTTCAGACCCAGAAAAAGAAAAAACAGGAATTAAATAATAGGCCCACTTCAACTACCCATCATCAATCCTTTAACCATCCTTCCCATGCATATATACCCTCCCATTCCCAATCTCAACTGCTTACCCAAAAATTTATTTGGACCCTTTTCAACAAAAAAATATTTATATGTAATATAGTATTTATATAATTTACCCTTATTAATTTTTTTTTACAAAATTGAGTGTTCTACTTTTTAATATAATAAAGAATATGAGCAAAAAATTTAAGCTTTCAAGTTGCCAAACCAATGAAAAATTCCCTATTTTTAATGAGATATCTTAATTTTTAGACAGTTTAGTTTAAAGTATGAAGTTTTTTGCGTAGGTTGAATCACAATGGGTTTGTATTTGTTTTTTGTCTTATCTTTCCATACAAGTGATACAATGAAACTAGAATTTACAATGAACAAGCGTTCAAAATTTGGCCCACGTTTTATACGAATTCAAGTTGCATAGATAACACGACCAATTTTAGAAACGAGACTATCTTGACAAGACTACGAGTTAGGTTGTACGAACAAACAAATTGTGATTCAACCTTTTACAAAATATGATTGGATTAAACTTTTTTGATCTGAGCTCAGGAAACCATTATTTTCTCACGTTAAGAAATTAACCTAAATTAATTAAGTCCTCAAAATAAACTCAACTAATCATTCAAATAAATGGATAAGATAAGGTGCGTTTTCACATAAGTTATGTGAGGCAACATGTTTTGTCTGATTTCATAAAATTGAAACATTTAAATAATATATCATTAAATTAGATTCACCAACCTATATATAAATTCTCTCCCTCCTTATTTTCCCATCAAAATTATATCACATTCTGAGCTAACGGTAAAATTATAATATTTTCATCAATATGGTGACAGCTGAGTCCCAATCCCCTCAGTGCCTTGCACTGCCTTGGAAGACCAGACTCGCTCTCTTCATCGGCTCCGCCGTGACAGACACCGTCCAGCGCCCCGACGGCACCGTCAAGTACCGCCGCCTCCTCAACCTCCTAGACCTCAAAACCTACCCAAATCCCAACCCCATTGACAGCGTCGCCACCTCCGACATCACCGTCGACCCCTCCCGGAACCTCTGGTTCCGCCTCTTCACTCCGACCACCGCCGCCGCCGTTTCCGCCGCCGCACTCCCCGTCGTCGTCTTCTTCCACGGCGGAGGATTCACCTACCTCAGCCCCAACTCCCAAACCTTCGACGCCGTCTGCCGCCGCTTCGCCCGCCGCCTCTCGGCCGTCGTCGTCTCCGTCAACTACCGCCACACGCCGGAGCACCGATACCCCAGCCAGTACGACGACGGCTTCGACGTCCTGACCTTCCTCGACAAAAACGCCGCCGCCTTACTCCCGGATAATGCGGATATCCGGCGGTGCTTCCTCGCCGGAGACAGCGCCGGCGCCAACCTGGCCCACCACGTCGCGGTGAGATTATCCAAATCGGAGCTCCGTCGGGTCAAAATCATCGGCCTGGTCTCGATCCAGCCGTTTTTTGGCGGAGAGGAGCGGACGGCGTCGGAGCTCCGGCTTATCGGAGCGCCGCTGGTGTCCGTCCAGAGGACGGATTGGCTGTGGAGGGTGTTTTTGCCGGACGGGTCGGATCGGGACCATGGAGCGGTCAATGTGAGCGGGCCGAATGCGGAGGACATATCGGGTCTGGATTTTCCGGATACGGTTGTGTTCGTAGGAGGATTCGACCCGTTACAGGATTGGCAGAGGCGGTATGCGGAGTGGCTGAGGAAAACCGGGAAAAGGGTAGAGCTAATCGAGTATCCAAACATGGTTCATGCGTTCTACGTGTTCCCGGAATTGCCGGAGTCGTCACATTTGATTGATCAAGTTAAGGATTTTATGACCAAACGGATCTCTAATGTATGCACTTAAGGCCACTTGCTCAGATGTACACGTTTATTTGTCTTGATGATTCGGATTGCGGGCTTAAAGCGGATTGGATAGAAAGGCTCTCATGTTCGTATTTTGTAACTTTTTCTCAAGCTTAGTTTTATTCACAAATTAAAACGGGGCGTTTTTCGTCTTGGTCCGTTCAAGCAAGCAGCCCACGTCGTCAAAAATAGTTATTATTAGTTATTATGTTGAAATAAAAATATTATTAACGACATTCGAGCTTGTTATCGTAACGTTCTGATAAAATAATTGGACATATGAAATATATGTTCTTTATTTAAAGATTTTCTTTATATTTAAGATAATGACTCAAATTTTTTTTTTTGATACTAATATTGACTCAATTGGTCGTGCTCTAGCTTAAGTTACACAATAAAATTAACTACTCATCCATCCCGATCTCATTAATATAATATTTTTCATACATTTTTGTCTTAAAATGAATGCATTTTTTTTATTTGTATGAATTATAAATAATAGTTAGTATTCATTAAATATGTTACAGCAGCACAAATAAATGTACAATATTAAATACCTTCTAGCTAAAAAATTAAAAAAAGAAACAAATATTTTTTTGTATATCTCGTAGCACTAATAACAATTGTTTTGAAAATATTAATGGACACAGTTGAGGTAGTTGAATATATATGTGATCGTTGCTTTAATTACCATAAATGGGTGGGGACTATAATAATATTTCCAATAAAATTTACATATATATTAACTGTCTACATTACTGTTTTTTTTAAAGCAAATTAATATATACATATATGCACATATACATATTATAATGTAGTTTATCATTGAATGGGACATTAAGCATATATATATGATGAACAATTTCAAACCATTTGCACTAAAAGAATCTTTGAACACAACATGAGTTTCAATACAACTTGTGCATCTAGTATAATAGTGATCTTCATTGAAATTTGGTAGATCATAATGATTATCTAGGGTTTGATCTAATTAAATTATAATAGTTTACGTTACCACGTTGTAGGTTCTCGTCTTTTAGTCAAATCTCATAAAGTTCATTAATGTTATGCGAATTTCAATTCTCGTAAAATTTCTTCACTATTGATCATGAGTTATTCAAAATGTCGCGACATTGATAAATACACATGTAATTAATGATAAAAAAAATAACATCAAACATACCGGCCACAAACAATGTTACCAACAATGTTAATATATAAACTATTTTCTTACAAATGCTAACCCTAAAACAAAGCACAATTATATTACTCACATAGTCACATGTCGATTTCATGTGCAAAAGGACATGAACGTATGGTACATAGCAACTAACCACATGTCGAGTAAGAATGTCAACAAGACAGTTTTGAGGCAATTAGTCATCATATTGAACGAATAAATTTTTTTTTACTTAATAGTTATAGTATTTAAGTTGAGAAAGTACACTCGAGCAATAATAATAAATAAATAAATATTATATGTTTTATATATTGGATTCAGGGCCAGACGAATTATAAACGCTCCGTCCAAGAAAAATATGTGTTCTGTGCTCTGTACAAGACATATAGGTTTTAGGTCAAATTACCATCCCTAGTCATAATTTATGAGAAGAGACTAATGGTGGGTGGGAACATTTTCAAAGAGAATAGCAAGTTTGTCGATAAAAAGATAAGTGTGGTGTTGACCTATTTATGAAGTGAACCAAACTTCTGCTTACAAATTCATTGCATTACTTACATGCAGTTGCAGCTCATAAATATATATATGTACCAACATTGATCAAAATGAAATCTACTTAATTATTGAACCATATTGAATCTGAGTTATTAAAATTAATTAGATCACACAACTTAAGCTTGTTTGGTAGCAATACAATGAAGATTGCAAGAAGGCGGATGAAAATTGTAAAAATAAAATAAAAATCAATTATGTTCAGTAAATTTAAGTTTTTTGTGTAATAATATGCTCGGATAAAAATAAATTTAAGAAAATATCAATACTTGAAATGACTTTTTTGGAACTAATGATTGAAATGACTTAGTTGGGCATGAAGTAATTAAAAGTTAAATAATTAATTTATTGAGATTTATGGAATTTGGATGATACACACGAAGTTATAACCAATATATGTATTAACTGGATAATTTAAACTAGTGTATCATACATGATTCAGTCACAATAACATCGACAAATTAAGTCGACCTTATATGCAACAAAATATGTCTAACATTTCTCAATTATATTAATATAACAAAATATATTCAGTTGACCCGATCAACAAATCAAATCAACTTAATTTGCATTTTACATAAAAAAAATATAGATTCAAATCCTTCAAATAAATACTTTTTTTTAAATAAACAAAACGTTAAAGTAATTTCTAAACCTTCAAATATAACTCTAATTAACAGTTGGTTTAAAGATGAAATTTACAAATATCATGTCGGTAAAAAATTAATTGCGTTCTATCTCTCCCGATTAAATTTCACAAAAATCCAACAAGAGACTCGTGATTTTTTTATAAATAAAAATAAAAAACTTTGCAAGAGTTTAACAAGTGCACGTTATGAATTGAACATGTCCTTATTGTCAACTCTATTTAGAATTAATTTGTTGCTCTTTTTGGATGATTTGAAATTCATATTTGATGTGTCTCTTTCAATAAATATACCAATAAGATAAGAAAGATGCCAAGTAAATAAACGATTTCACTTAACCAAGATTTTTGTGGTTAGAGATATTGAGATGAAATGGTGTGAAAATAAAAAAATTAAAATTAAAATGGTTGATCAGTTTTGATGGTAACTTTTGTTAAATTATATGTTGGGTTATTTATGTACATTATATTAAATTAGTTCAACCAAGGAAGTGAGGAACAAAATCAAAATCAAAATCAAACTAATTTAATACATGTCTTAATATAAAATTGATTGGATGTATATTATATTAAATTAGTTCACCCATCACCTATGGTGCTATATTGGTTCACATGTTATTTTTGGATCGTTCATTAATATGTGGATAATTGTTTGGTGAATAATTGCATTCAATTTATAATAGACCTATCATGAGTTCACAACAACCCAACACCACACCTCCAGCCTCCATACCTCCCCCATCCCTCCAATCCCATTATTTTTATTTATTCATAATAACTTTTATTTTCTATCTCAAATTACCTGCAATGAAAGTAAACTTTGAGAAAAAATAAATATCACTTATATCATAATATTTGTAAATTGTAAGTATATATATAATAAGCATGTTTGATATATAATTTGACTAAACGCATACATCTTGTTGAATTTTAAGACATGTATTTTCACCAAGCATCTCTCTGCCAATTTGATGATAGTCATATCAGTGCAAGGTTCAACTCTTTTTTCACTTTTGTGAGTAAGACAAAAAGAGAAACAAGTACCCACTGGGTGTGGCGCAGTTGGTGCGCTGGGGCTGCGTGAGTGGAAAGAGAGCTCTTGAGTTCGATCCCCACTCTACACACCTGTGAAGGAGAGGTGATAAATCTTTAACCTTGTGACCAAGTATCGAATGAGGATTAGTCTGAGTATGGTCAAATGACTTAAAAGTGTTTATCGCGAAAGTACAAGCTTCCTCAACTGTATTGTCACAAACAGCTCAATCACAATACAACACTCTATCGTGTTTCCAAGTACAAGATACAGTTGCTACCATGCCATGCACTATTAATCAAGAAACCATTTACTCTATCTTGGTTCAACTTCTCAACTAAAATATTGTCTCCTTACTTCAATTTCCATGTAAATCACTAATATTTACGGGCAAACAAAAAATCCAGACTGAGTTGAATTTGCTCCTGAGAAAGGAAAAAGGATCACAAAGCCTCACAGTTTGTGCCTATTAACTAGGGGTGACAATTCGTGTCTCCGGATCGTGTTCGTGTTGAAAATTTAGTATTATGTTAAATGGGCCAATACGTACGAACCGATCCGTTATTAAATGGGTTGAATTAACGACACGAACTGTTTATAAGCGATTTGACACGACACGATAAACACGTTTAATAATCGGATTCGTGTTGACACGACACTGTTACGTAAACGGGTTTAGGTTGACACGACTCAACTCGACACGATTAGCTTATATGGGTCAGTGTTGACCCGATTATCTATTTAAATGACCTTGAATTAGAGTTTTTTCCTTAAAATTACAAGTATGCCCTTAAAAAGGTTTGATAACACGATAAAAACTCGTTTAATTAAACGGGTTACGCGAGTTATGTCGGTACAACACGAACCCGGCACGATTATTAAAGGATTGAAAAATTAGACACAAACACGACAAGAACCCGTTTAAGCTGAACCCATACCCGCTTAACTTTGGGTCGTGTTCGTGTCGTATTACGAGTTATTACCCAAATTGTCAGTCTTGCTATTAACAATGGTAATTTTGTATTTTCAAAAGACATTAAAATTGAGGGTGTGGAAATAGTCTCTCCCATAATAACAATGATAATAAAAGTGATAAGATAATATCATATATGTACGGCTGTCTTGTAATAATTTGATGGCTCCATCTCAATCCCATCTCTCGCCGGCAGTCTCATGGAAGACCCGCCTCACTCTCTTCATGGCCTCCGCCGTCACAGACGCCGCTCAGCGCTCCGACGGCACCGTCAACCGCCGTCTCCTCAATCTCCTCGACTTCAAAGCCCCGCCCAACCCCAACCCCATCAACAACGTCACCACCTCCGACGTCACCGTCGACCCCTCCCGCAACCTCTGGTTCCGCCTCTTCACTCCTACCGCCGCCACTTCTGCCGCCGCACTCCCCGTCGTCATTTTCTTCCACGGCGGCGGTTTCTCCTTCTTCAGCCCCGCTTCCAAGACATACGACGCCGTCTGCCGCCGTTTCACCCGGCACCTCTCTGCCGTCGTGATCTCTGTCAATTACTGCCACACGCCGGAGCACCGTCACCCCAACTAGTATGATGACAGATTCAACGACCTTAAAACCTTCCTCGACAAAAATGTCGCCGCCGCACTCCTGGATAATGCGGATATTCGGCGGTGCTTACTCGACGGAGACAACGCCGGTGCCAACCTGGCCCACCACGTGGCAGTGTGATTCTCCAAATCGGAGCTCCGTCGGGTCAAAACAATCGGTCTAGTCTCGATCCAGCCATTTTTCGACGGAGAGGAACAGATGGTGCGGCTCCGGTACGTATACTGGTGTCGAACTCGTAATACAGGACGGTAAAGTCTGGATATCGTATCCAAAGGGAACTAGAGGCGGTATTTAACAGTTTACTTAGTGTTAGTAAGTTCTATTCTACGAAAGCAAATAAACAGAGTATATGGGGTGTGAATGGTGTATGGAATTGTGAACACGCATAAACTTAAAGGAACGAATATTGAAGCAAATGAAAGAGAGAGAGAGATGTTCGTACCCGAATTTGATGACGATGTGAGTCGGGATGTAATTGATTTCCACAGTTCGATGGGTCAATTTTTTTTGCCTAATGTAATTACTCAAGTAGTTACCCAAGCACGCTCATGTACACGACGTCCCTTGTAAGGATCGACTCGTGATTTATGGTGAATATGCCATCCTCGAATATTCCTAGGCACAATTTGCGCTCCCAAGCATATCATTACAAGGGGGTCACACACACCCTAGCTTTGCGTTCGGCTCTTTGATTGAGCATAGATCGTTCAAAGGAATATGACTTCCAATGAGACATCCTACTAGACGATTCGATCCGCACGAGCCACCCTATGGTCAAGGCGAGGCATGTGCTATGATCTGAGTCGTGGGTGACCAAGCCACTTCAAGGCATTGCACCCAACGAACCGTCACAACCACACTTGAAAACATGAAATTACACATAGGCACTAAATGAACAACTTAACCCATCTCTCTATGATCAACTACATCTCTATCACAATGAGATTAGTTGATCATATGTGTGGTTGATATAACAACATTCATGATCAAATGAAAATTAAACAACATCATAAACATAATTGAATCACAATGCAAGTAAAAGCAATATATCATAAAGCAATTGAACTTGAATTTATAACTGCAAACTGAAATAACAATTGTTTAATAACAAAATCCAGCAATGAAAGGATCTCCACAATTGTGCTAATGCATCAAATATGATCTACAAAGCAAGCCTTCACAAAATCCAACAATAATCCAACAAAACTAGAATGGAAATGGAATAAGAAGAGATGGGATGATGAGAGAAGAATTGGGGAGGCTCTAGAACTGGAATAGGGCTAGGAGATGCAGAGATGAGGGTGAGAGCTTCAAAAATTCGAACCCTTGGCTCCTTGACCTCTCTTTCTTTTTATAGGCAAAACTGCAGCTTGGCACCACGGCCCCACGGCCTGACGCTGCGACATCCAGATCATTGACTCGTTAACGGCATTGATTGCACCGAATTAATGCTGCGATTGCGTGCGTTGACCAAATTTGAATTCTCAGCGTGTTGACTCTTGGGCGCCGCGGCGCTACGGCTAATTGTTGCGGCGCTAGGCTATCTTAATCGGCGATGTGGCTAGATGTTGCGGTGCTGGTGCTTTTCCTTCATGGACGCCGCGACATTGCTGCTCAGGGCTGTGGCGCCAAGCATCAGACTCGACATTGTGGATTCCCGACTTTGGTTTGGGCTCCCTTCATGCCCGATCCTATGTATTTTGACTTGATAAATCATGAAACACTGAAATACACATTATTGAGCACAAATAAGCAATAATTAACTCAAAAACACTAAAATTACACCAAAGTCGGATTAAGACTTCTCAAACACGTCACAAGGGCATTTTAGGCATAATTCACTCGAACAAGGGCATGTTGAGTGCTAAAACAGAGCAAAAGAGAACCAAACAAGCTTAATTTAGGCTTCAATAACTAGCATTAAATGCGAGTTATCAACAGACGACATCGGAGGTCCAGATGATCGGAGCACCGTTGGTGTCCGTCAAGAGGACGGATGGGCTGTGGAGGCTGTTTTAGCCGAACGGGTCGGATTGGGACCATGGAGCGGTCAATGTGAGCATGCCGAATGCAGAGGACATTTCGGTCTGGATTTTTCGGATACGGTTGTGTTCGTCGGAGGCTTCGACCCTTACAGGATTGGCATAAACCGTAAAATTTCTAAAAATTTGATTGTTCTTTCTATATTTCTCTATAAACTTATCGAAATTCAGAATTTCTAATAGTTTGGATTTCTAATCTCAGTATATACTATTTGGAATTTCAAATGTTCGGTTTCTAATTATAATCACAAGTGCTTGAATTTTAATTCTAATATTAAGTGTTTTGAATCTAAATTTTCTTTTCTAATTTTTAGACATTGTAAATCTAATTGAGTAGGAAAATGTATGAAATTACTTGTTTTGAATTATTGATTTGAATTTTGATGTTTGTTGATATTATAATCTAAGTTCTTATGGATCATTATGATGTGCAAAAGTTAAGAAGAAAGTCTTCTTTTTTATTTGTTTCATCAAATATGAAACTTTTAACAAATTTGATAGAAAAACTTTAACAACCATTTTGGAAGTCGTACGCACGTTTTAGGGTCAGTTTTGATGTTCGCAACCCCCTACGTCGGAAGGCAAAGCTGAACTTTGCAGGGATGGGGAGCCATGTGGTCACTTTTCAATATGAAAAGCTCCCCACCTTCTATTTTTACTGTGGCCGGTTAGGGCACATAGAAGAGAACTGTGCTAGACTTCGGACAGTAAAAGACCCGGGACCGGAGAGGGCTTATGGGAACAAACTCAAGGAGACTCGGGGGTGAAGGACTTCAGTGGGGGAGGCATGGCTACGTACGGGTAATGAGGAAAACTGGGAACCATTGCTGAATATCCCGGCGAAGAAGGTGACTCCGGATTCAATGGACAAGGCAGAGTTGACGGACGAACATAATATTGTCCCGAAGCGTAGGCGAGGAGATGGGAGTGTGGAGTTGGCAAATGTTGGTCCAAAAAACACGCCAACGGCAGACCTGGAGATGCAGGTCTGCCTGGATCAAAGAGCGTCATTGCGTGGAATTGTCGCGGTTTTGGCAACCCGCGCACAGTTCAGGTCCTGCACAATCTCGTGCGGGAGAAGAATCCCGACCTAGTTCTCTTAATCGAAACTCGGAGAGCTAGGAAAGAGTTGGAAGTAGTGAAGAAGAAGCTCAATATGAAAGGTTGTTACGCAGTTGATAGTGACGGGAGAAGCGGCGACTTGGCCCTTTTTTGGGTCGATCGGGTCCAAGTATCCTTGATCGGAAGTTCTTAGTCTCATATAGATGTGGTGGTTAGTAAAGAGGATTGGGGTAGGTGGCGGGTGACTGGCTATTACGGGGAAGCGGATAGAACCCTACGCTCGCGTTCATGGAATCGGCTTCGGAACTTAGTCGATGTATCTCCTCTGTCGTGGTTGTTTTTGGGTGATTTCAATGATCTCATGGCCTCAAGTGAGAAGTGTGGGGGGAACCCGCAGCCGCCGGCCCTTATTGACGGCTTTTGTAGGGCAATCTCGGATGCGGGTCTTCAAAACTTAGGCTTTGAAGGCTACATGTACACATGAATGAGGGGTTCCGGTGCTTCTTTGAGTATTGAAGAACGTCTGGATAGGGCGTTCGGATCCGAGGAATGGCGGGCTCGTTTTGAAAACTGGAAGGTGACCCATTTGGCTTTTACTTCGTCGGACCACTGCCTAATCTGGGTTAATCCGAGTACTCTGGTTCCCGACTCCCGTCCTTATCGTTTCAAGTTCGAAAATTATTGGAGTGAGGAGGCAGGATGTGAAGAGATCATCAGAGCGAGTTGGGAGGGTAGGTCGATTCTGGACAAGTTGAACTCTTGCAGCCATGCCCTTGCGAGGTGGGGTCGTCAATCATCAGCTCGTTTAAATGGGAGGTGTCTCGGGCTGCAAAGAGGTTGGAGAGGTTGAGTACGAGATCAAACCCGGCTGGACGGCTGCTGGCAGATGAGGCGAGGGTTGAATATTTACGCCTATTACAGGCTCAGGAGACCTATTGGAAACAGTGGGCAAAATCAAGCTGGCTGGCGGAAGTTGACAGCAATACCTCGTTCTTCCACAAAACAGCATCGTCCCGGAAGCAAGCTAACAAGCTGGAAAAACTCAGGCTAGCAAATGGCGAGTGGGTGGTGAATCGTGATAACATTCGAGACCATTTAGCTGCACATTTTTGGAACCAATTTATATCTCGGGGGGTGGACGTTACAGGCATAGTGGGGCTGATTCCAAGGAAAGTAACTGACTCCCATAATGAGATGCTTCTTGCCGAGTTTAGTCGAGAGGAGATCAAGGCCGCAATTGACTCCATGCAGGCGTACAAGGCTCCGGGCCCGGATGGGCTTAATCCCGACTTTTATCAACGGTACTGGCATATTATTGGTTCCGATATTATAGATGCTTGTTTAACTATGCTTCGTGAGCACAGGTTTCCGGACTCATTGAATAACACGAATCTTGTTATGATTCCGAAAAAACACAACCCGACCACAGTGAGAGACCTCCGCCCTATTGCCTTGTGCAACGTACTGTACAAGATTGTGTCAAAAACCTTGACTAATCGTCTCAAACTTGTGCTTCCTGATATTATTTCTGAGGCGCATAGCGCTTTTATACCTGGTAGGCTTATCTCTGATAATGTTTGTGTCGCTAACGAAGTCTTCCATTACTTACGCAGGAAGTTGAGGGGTGTAAATGGATGGGGGCGCTTAAGCTAGACATAGCAAAAGCATATGATAGCGTGGAATAGAGTTATCTCGAGTATATGATGCAGGCCCTCGGTTTCAATGACCAATGGATCGACTTGATAATGCTTTGTGTTAAAACTGTCTGATTTCAAGTTGATTTCGAGAATGTGCTCTCGACTCCTTTTAGTCCGGGAAGGGGTATCCGACAAGGTGATCCGATCTCCCCCTATTTTTTTCTCATCTGTGCGAAAGTTTTGTCGGCTCTTCTAAGCTCATACGAGAGGCGAGGTCTTGTGCATGGCTGTAGAGTAGCTCGTGGTGCTCCGAGTATTTCACACCTATTTTTCGCCGACGACGCTTTGGTTTTCTTCAAGGCTAAGACGGAGGAAGCTGCTAATGTTAGACAAGTGCTGTCGGTGTATGAGTCGTGTTCTGGCCAATCTATTAATTTACAGAAGTCAGCGGTTATGTTTAGTAAGGACACTTCGGCGTAGGCAGCTAGGGACGTCGCAGCTGTTCTTGGGGTCAACCCAGTGGAGCAGTTTGATTATTATCTCGGGGCCCCGGCGTGTATCGGTCATCAGCGGGTTCGGGTCTTCGAGATTATTGTTGATCGGATTTGCTCACATGTGTCTAGTTGGAATGCCAAGGCTCTGTCGAAAGCAGGTAAAGAAGTGCTTATTAAGGTCGTTGCTCAAGCTATCTCGGCTTATGTTATGGGGGTTTACTTGCTCCCGGCTACTATTTGCTCCCGTATTTAATCGATTATTAGCTCGTATTGGTGGAAATCGGGGGGATCTAATGCGCAAGGCATTCACTGGAAGGCCTGGGCTTCAGTGTGCACTAATAAGGTGGAGGGGGGACTGGGTTTTCGTGTGCTCCGAGATTTTAATATTGCTATTCTCGGTAAACAACTATGGAGGCTCATGGTTGCCCCGGATTCACTATTTGGCAGAGTTTTTTGAGCTCGGTATTTCCAGAATGGTTCTCCGCTCACTGCACCAATTGGAGCCAACTCGAGTTATGTTTGGCGAAGTATTCGGGAGGCGCAATCGGTTATCTCGCAGGGCTGTTTTATTAGAGTGGGCACGGGGGACTCAATCCGAGATGTTTTGGATCCTTGGGTCCCGGCGCTGTTGAATTTTAGGCCCCAACTTAGGCCTGACGTAGACGCTGTGATTGCTGATACAGTTTTGGTCTCGGACCTTATAGACCAAATTTCGGGTAAGTGGAATGTGGCATATCTCCAATCGATTTTTGAGGATTTGTCGTGGAAGGAAATACTCAAAGTCCAACTCAGTCGAAGAAGGGAGAATGATGCGTGGTGTTGGGCTTTCGAGAAATCTGGAGTTTACTCGGTTCGAAGTGGGTATAGGTTGCTGACCTGTCTTCCTGGCCCATCAGGAGAAATTCCAATATGGAAATCAGTTTAGTCCTTCCCTGTGCAAAATAAGGTTAAACATTTATTTTGGAGGGCTTTAGCTGGTTGTCTTCCTGTGATGTCGAACTTGGTAACAAGGAGGGTCGATGTCGCTGTGTTTTGCCCTCGGTGCAACGTGCATGGGGAGTCGGTGTTCCATGCACTGGTTGGATGTGAGTCGCGAGGCAGTGTTGGAATTCTATCGGCCTGGGGAGCTTGGGGAACTCTTGTTCGAGCATAAATGAATGGATTTCGGTGTTGGTGGCTCGTCATGACCGTGATCTCCTTGTGCGTGCTCTCTACCTGGGCTGGTGTATTTGGCGTGATCAGAATGCTGGAGTCTGGGAGGCAAAATGGGGCACGGTGGAGGAGGTGGGTGCCACTTCGCTGGCCATGCTAAATGCTTGAAAATCTGTCAGGCCCAGATCTCGCTCTGTTTCGTCTGCTTCCGTCCCGGCGCCGGTGGCCTGGTCGGTTCCGGGCAGTGGTTTTGTGAAGCTGAACGTGGACGGTGCAGTTTTCCAAGACGAACAACGATCGGGAGGGGGTTGGATCGTTCGAGACTCGCTGGGGGTCTGCTGCGGTGGCTGGTTGGGCTGGCTCTCTTGATCCGCTTATTGTGGAAGCCATGTCGGTCCGCGAGGCGTTGAGTTGGTTGAAGGATAGTGGCTGGACTAGTGTGTGTGTGGAATCTAATTCAGCATGTGTCATCCATGCATTGATGACCGGAGGGGAGGGCAACGGTGCCTTTGATCTTATTATCCGTGATATTTTATCTTTATCGTCTCACTTTGTGAACGTCAGTTTTCATTTTATTAGACGGTCTGCGAACTGAGTAGTTCATACTCTTGCTAGGGCTTCTAGTTCTTTGTCAGGCATTGATGTTTGGACCGGTGGTCATGGTCCGATCCCTTTGGACTCTTTATTAGCTGTTGATTTAATGATTTAATAAAGGCTAAGCAGTTTTCCATAAAAATAAAAATAAAAACTCTAACTACCATTTTTGTAGATTTCCATAAATATAACCAATCTAAAATAGTTGGTATGGGTTGAAAATTTGATGTTACATTAACGGTAATATTGTCATCTAACTTGTGGATTTAACATTGTTACTAACAATTTTTGGTAGTTAAAGTATATGTAGTTAAGTATCGTGGAAAAGTAATTAAGGTATCCATGTACTTGTGGACAATACCACAATGTAATTTAGTGTAATTACCCCTTTAAACTTTAAAATCAAAACTTTGTTCTCCAAAAAATTATTATACCCTTAATTTAATCTTGAATTTTCAAATAATTGTATCTATTTGAATTTGTAATAAAAAAAATCAATAGTTTATCACAATGTACAATCTTTAGCATGAACTAAATTTATTTTTTAAAGTTTAGTGTGTCAAATTTTATGTTTCAGTAAAATTCGTTTTCCATTAGTGACGTTAATCCAATTATGTTCCTAGATATTTTAGGAGTTTAGAACACAAGGTAGTGTTAATATTTAATAGGATAAATTACACGTACCTACCCTCAACTTTACCACTTTTAACCCTGAATACCCTCAACTTTTGAATGTAACTTTTGGATACCCTGAAGTATGCCAAACATCTTTCCGTCCAATTTCTCATCCATTTTTCTATCCAAGCTGTCAAAAAGACTAATTTACCCTTCAATTTTAATTTTAATTATTTTTTAGTTTAATTAATAAAATAAAAAAGAAAA